>JBBPBX010071670.1:0-18256 GCA_038048925.1 Garcialebias charrua | reverse complement strand
CGCTCGTTTAATTTTTGCCGGCTGCGCGTTGGGAGCGATCGCAAATACACTAAAAATTGAACTAAAACATAAAAATAACAATTATACTTTATTTATAAAGCCATTTAAAAAAAACACAGCTGCAACAAAGTGCTGTACACATGAAATTAAGAACATATAAACAAAAGATGAGATGAAATCATGAAAAACAACAGTCATGTGTTTAATACAGAAGTGGGTTGAGCCTAACCAGGGGTTGCTAGGTGAGGGGCTGGACTCAGGTTGTGGTGGGTTGTCCTAGCGCTTGTGACGTCACAAGCGCAATTGATTTAAAAACGAAACCTAAATTATCACAGTAAAATAAATCTACTTAGAGTAAATAAACCACTGGGTGCATTTTTTTGGCCTTAGGACTGTTTTTTTATGAAGTAAATACCCAAAGTTGAGTAAAAAAAAACATTAAAAAGTGAATTTTGCATGTGTGGTCCCCTTTAAACAACTGAGATATTCAGAACAAAATGTGACTGAGAAGTTGTCTGATTTTTAAGAAAAATATGAGATTTTTTTTTTGCATGGCAGCAAAACAATTGTCCCTTTTATGTTTGATATAGGATTCTAACTGTTCAACCATCCTGGGTCTTCTTTGCTGGATTTTCCATTTCTTAATGCAACAATGGTTAAAAGTGGTTCAACTGATGAAATGTGTGGGTTTATGCCGGGTTCCCACCAAACACGTCAAAACGCTCCCAACGCACCGTGTTTGCTGCTCGTCAACAGATGTCTGTTCACACTGAACGTGTCTGCAGACGCGCAGTGGGAGCAGCGTCTGGCTCCCCTCCCGGTCAGATTTGTTTTGTTTTCTGTACACTGGGCAGATGAAATCAGCTGTACGTGAGCCTCGTTACTACTTGAGTGGGTTTTCTACGAGCCGAACTGCAGCTCCGAAAGTCTTTGTTGAGATTAAAACGTTTTTTTATGTTTGGGGTGACCGTAAGCTCGAGCAGACAGCGGCAACTGTAAAAATGCCAAGTTTCTTACCGGAGGCTGGTTTCTTCATGGAGGCTCGTTGGGGAAAGTTTAAAAAGTCCAAAAACAGTCCCGTTGTTGTTGCGTCATCACATAGCAGAGGCTCTCCCGACTGGTTGCTGCGACGCGTCGAGCAGCCAAAGTTCAAATGAATGAACTTTGGCTGCTCGACGCCTCGGCTGCTTTTGGACGCGCGTGTGCGCGGAAAAGAACTGTCGCGTGTTGCCGCGCTGCTTGAACTGCTCAAAACGCACCGCCCCTGGCCGCGCCGCCCCTGGCCGTGCCGCCCTTGGCCGCGCCTCCACATAGACTTTGCATGTAAAGTGGCAGCGTCAGCCGCCCGAAACGCGTTTGGTGGGTACCCGGCATTATGGCAGGCCATTTCAGCACCCAGACTTTTCTACTGCACAGCCATGCTGTTGTAATGGAGGCAACACTGGAAAGTATAGCTTTGTGTTGTTCAACTACAGTATGCAAGGCTTTTTCTGAAAAAGATGTTTGAACACGAGCTTCTAAATCCATATGCTATACTCTTCTTGATTGATGGTGCCTTGATGCCCATGCCAAAGGCACTAATGCACCTCCGTACCTTCAAAGATGCATTATTTTGAACTGTGCACTGGTAAAATGCTGAATGGTCTCTCTCCTCTTTAGTACAGGTCTATCGTTTCTTAAAACAAGTTCAAAACTTGATTTGTCTAACCACGGAACAGTTTTTCACTTTGCCTCTATTTTAAGCAAGTGATCCAGAGAAGCAATGGTTCCCTTATCAGTCAGGTTCACTGCGGTGCAACATATGGCTATGGGAATTGCGCCTCCGTGCAGTTCACCTGAAGTAATACAATCACGCCTTTTAAGTCAAGTGGGCGTCAGCGTCACCAGGGGCCCGCCCCCCTGGTATAAGAGGCGCTGACTACCCACGTATATCCTCTTTTGCCCAGGCCCGGATTATCAGCAGGGCCGACTGGGCCCAGGCCCAGGGGGCCATGCTCACCATGGGGTCCACCGCAGGGAGCCCACTGCAGTTTTGGGGAAGAAAGAAAATAAAATATCCTTAGATTTTAAATAGGGTTGGGCTTCGAGAATCGTTCGGAACCGGGACTAACTGTCCGGTTTCCCGGAATCGTTCAAAATATTAATTTGCGATTCCTATTTTCGATGCTAGTTAGCCGACCGGAAGTAGCCACCGCCGAAAACCAACGAAGAAGAATCCACCGGAAGTGTGCATCTGCGATCGAAAGCGTACTAATTAATAAAAAATGACCAGTCAGGTCAGTGCAGCACTTGCAATAATTTTCTATCATGCAAAGGAGGGTGGAGAAGTAAAATAGTGTCCCGTCTTTGACGCGCTCAACCGGATTATTTTCGCTTCGTATCCGACCGGAAGTACAGAGTGGTCCGTCTGCAAAACGCTCCGCCGAACTTTTCGCTGATCGCTACCTCTTTGGCTCCATGATGGTAAATAAATAAACTATAAACTACATCTCATACCAACATTAAGGCAGCTAACAAGTTATACTCCGCTTAAAGCGGTAAGTCAGCTCAATACAAACACGATGCTAACGTTAGCTCGTTTTTTTCTTCTTAGACAAACGACCTAAAATGGCTTCACTGTTCACCAGTGTCCAAGGTAAATACATCAGTGTAAACTCAACTGAATGAAGAGAGACACAGAACAGTTACAACAGCATATGTTGTGAAAAGCTTGCATCCCTTTTCAGATGTGGATTCAACTCCTGCCATGGATTGCACTTACATTGCACTCAAATCCAACACTTATTAACATTCTTAATCCATTTAAAGTTCTCTGTGTCTTTTAAAATGTTTTAATGTCTCTAGTTTTCATTATTATATAATTTCTGTTTATGTTCTCTTTCATTCCATTATGAATGAATGTCACAGTTTGAAGAATTATTGAATAGGTTAGTTAGGCAATAACAACAGAGCTAATAATTGTACACATTCTCAGTCTTAAAAATGATTTAATAATCTCTTTTTACTGATAATACTGATAAACCTGTTGTTTGTTTAGGAACTTCCTGCAGTCTGTCCAGAAAGTCTCCACTGGAGGAGCGTTCTGCTGAGGAAAGGGCACAACATAATTTCACAGCTCCATGTCCATGAAGAAAGAAATGGAGAGAGGGCTGCAGATACCAGGACATCCCACCAGCTGTTCTGTCTGAGGATCCTGCTGCTGTGGTGGAACCAGGTTAGCCCATCAGTGGGAGTTCAGTAACATGACTGCAGCATCACATACTGGACAATATTATATGTATAATAATAATAATAATATATGTTGGTGAGTCCTCCATGTTGGCTCTAATCTGCCCTGTGAGAAATTCATAGTAAATGTAACAAAAAGGAAAAAGTTCATAGCATTAAATTCAAACAGAAGTTCAAATTATTCAATAATTTCCAGTGTAGTGGTGAACCATGTTTAATTATTGATAGTTATAAACAAAAGTGTACAATTGACACGTACAAATAAATACATAATTGTGAATTTACTTTACACTATGCAAACATACAACCTTGTCCATCTTTTAAAAAAATCACAGTTCATATAGGTAATTAATAAATACATTTCAAAATGTAGTTTACATACAATGCTATATATATATATATATATATATATAGTAAAATGGGTGTTTGGTTAGGGAGGGGGCCCTGTGAGCTTCGGTGCCCAGGGGCCCCTGGGGTTGTTAATCCGGCCCTGCTTTTGCCCTTCACCTTGCTTCACACCTGAACTTCGCAGGACTCCGTGTGACTGGATCGCTCAACTGGAGGTCAGCTCGCTCCCTGCCCAGAGTGTCACGGACTTCCCTGCAAGCACTTTGTTTAGCGGGATGCTATCCTAGTGCAGTCGACTTCGACTTCAACGTTTTATTATTGAACGTTTTCCTGCTGTTTCGTCGTCCAGTTTAGCGTGATGCTAACTGCGTCACACGCTACCTGCTAAGCTAACGGAGCTAACGGGTTGGCCACCACGAACAGCGCAACGAGAGGATTCAACGTTTTCCTGCTGTTTCATCGCCCAGTTTAACGGGACGCTATCTGCGCAACGCGCTACCTGCTAAGTTAATGGAGCTAGCAGGTTAGCCACCACGAACAGCTAAGCAAAAGGATTCTACATTTTTCTGCTGTTTCATCGTCCAGTTTGGCGAAATGCTATCTGCACCACACGCTACCTGCTAAGCTAACGGAGCTAACAGGTTAGCTACCACAAACAGCGCAACGAAAGAATTTCTTCAAACCAAGTTTAGCGGCGACTAACTGGTTTCAACTCGACGTCTCCTCTCGACCATGGCTCCAGAGAAGAGCAAGAAGAAATCGAAGAACTCCAATAAGACGAGCAGGCCAGCGAGCCCAGGCTCCCGACCCTGCCCCAACGAATGTGGCTATTTCATCTCAGCAGCAGACACCCACGAGGCCTGTCCATTCTGCCTAGGAATGGTCCACGCAAAGACAGCTTTGGTCTCCACGAATGTTTCCCTCATTTCAACCAGCTTCGTGAGGCGGCGAGACAAAGACGAGTGGACTTTGTGGCCAAGGCCATGGGCAGTTCCACCGCGGCGCGAGAACCGCTCCTCACAGAGGCCCTGACTCCCACAGCGGAGTTGGAGGCAGACGAGATGGAGGACAGCGGCGCTGGGACCTGGGGTGAGACAATGGACGCTGTTGCCCCCGTGGGCGACTCCACAGTAGAGTTTGACACGAGGGACTTGTTGCGAGCCGACGAGCTCTCACTAACAGCCTCGGGCAAGATTTCGGATGACAAGGAGGACAATGAGGAGGACGGAAAGGACGAGGACTTCTCCCAGAGCCTAGTGGCAGGTCAACCAGAGACAGAGGTGTCCACCCCCGCTCTGTTCGCGCTGTGCCGCAGAGCCGCGAACACTTTAAAGGTAACTTGGCCAGAACCCCCCCTCGACAACAAGTAATGAGGTTGGCGGGGAACTTCTTCTACGCCAAGCATCAGTCGGCCACGAGACACAGGATACCCATCTTTCCCGACTTCCAGACAGAGCTGACGCGCACCTGGGCTGAACCCAGGGCCTCCTTGACACTGCTTCTCTCCCAGTTCCTGGACGTGGATGGAATGGAGACGGCGGACATGGCCCACATTCCTCAGATGGAGGAGACTTTGGCAGCTCATTTGGCCCCAAGGACGTCAAGCTCAAAACCCACTCTGCCCAGCAAGGCCTGCCGTGTGTCAAGCTTACAGCTCGAGAAGAGCTACCGAGCACAGGGCTTCACTGTGCGCGCCATGAACACCTCTGCAATGATGCAGGCCTACCTGGCCAAAAAACTGAAAGTTATGCACCATAACTCATTCAACCTTTATTTAGTCAGGTAAATCTTTTGAACCTCAAGGGCTCATTTACGAAAGCGACCTGCTAAAACTAAAGAACAATGAACAGCAGTGGTATAATTTCCTTAAACAATAAACAATAAACAAACAAACAATAAACAATAGAAAACAAAAGAGAGAAAAAAAAAACAAAAGAAAGTTTTTTTTTTTTTTTTTTTTTACAAAGTATCAAAAAACTAGCAAAACATTATAAGGTAGACGTATAAAATCAAAGACAGGAACAGATCTGCATTGGTTTTTGCCAGGATTCCAACAGATTCTGAAAACCATTTAGAGAAGTCAAGGTCGAGAGCTTCAGATCTTTTTGTAAGATATTCCATGAAGCAGGAGCGGAGTAGGAGAAGGCCCTTTTTCCAAGTTCAGTCCTCACTGACGGAACACTGCAGGTAATCATGTCCTGAGAGCGCACACTGTAGCTGCACTCACGCAAAGACATGTAGGAGGAGATGTATGAGGGCAGCAGACCAAGAAGTGATTTAAAGATGAAAATGTACCAGTGGAAGAGTCTGCGTGAGGTTAATGATGTCCAGTTAACCAGTGAATACAGGGTGCAGTGGTGGGTACGATAATCACAACCAGTTATGAATCTTAGTGCACCATGATAGACAACATCCAACATCCGCAGGGTGCTTGTAGGAGCATTCATGTAGAGAATGTCACCGTAATCAATGGAGGGAAGGAAAGTCACAGACACAAGGCGTTTCCTGACATTCAGTGATAGACATGATCTGTTTCTGAAAAAGAAACCCAGTTTAACTTTCAGTTTCTTCACTAGGTTTTCCACGTGGAGTTTAAAAGAGAGATGTGAATCAATCAGGATACCCAGATATTTATAGGAATCAACAAACTCAATAGGGACACCATTTGAAGAAAAAATCAGAGGAGGATCTGCTGGAACCGCCTTCCTATTTGAAAAAAACATCCCTTTTGTTTTATCAGCATTTAGGACAAGTTTGAGACGGAACAAATCTGACTGGATGATGTCAAAAGCAGATTGCAGTAACAGGAAAGCCTTAGCAACTGTTTTAGCTCGGCAGTAAACAACTGTATCATCAGCATAGAAATGTAAGGATGCATCAGGGATGCAGTGACCTACATTAGCTATGTAGATTGTAAAGAGAGTGGGTCCTAAAACTGAGCCTTGTGGTACACCATTTTTAACTGTTAAATAGCTGGAAGAAGTACCGTTATGTTGAACACATTGCCTCCGATTGGAAAGATAGTTAGAAAACCAACCGATGGTGTGATCAGAACTCATGTATAACTCATGTTCCCTGAAGGAAGGGAACGAGGTGCAACATACTTGCTATGGGAATTGCGCCCCCGCATGATTACCTGAAGGAATGTACTCACGCCTTTACGGCTAGGGGCGTCACCGCCGAGCCAGAGGCCCCGCCCTCTGTGTACTTAAGCGGCTTACGCCCCTCCATCTTTCTCAAAATTGCACTTCACCGAGCTTTCAGCATTGAAAAGGGCCAGATATGTTGCACCTCGTTCCCTTCCTTCGGGGAACATGAGTTATGGTGCATAACTTTCAGTTCTCTTTCAGTCTGGTCTCTCGGTGCAACATACTTGCTATGGGAACGTAATCCATTCACGCCCTCAAAATGCTCAGCAAATTGCATGTGAGAGCATCGTCCTAGAAGACAGGCATCTCCCAGCTACTTTCTGTAGGGAATGCAGAAAGCATATGCTAAGAGGAAAAAATGCCAAATGCTAGAAACACCAACGTGATGTTTCCACTAGGTATATATATCTACACACCAACTAGAGACAGCTTAACACTCACACTCCATCAGTGTGAATACTCAACACCCCCTTTTCCCATTGGAACATCCTGAGAAACAGGAGGAAAAATGGACCCATCACATCGCAAGAAATTGGGTGAGAGATGTGGAGCTTGAAACCCCAAGCCAAGCACAGAGTAACCTCTCAGGTCCTTGTTAACTTTGTTCTTAATGTTGATGTTGTTTGTTTTGGGACAAAGCAACCAAAGCCTTAGGCTCTCAGCCAGATCCCTTCAGAGGCCAGGCTAAAAGTTGCCATAACTCTGGACATGGGTGTAGAAGCTGCCCACGCGCCTGAGTCAGTAGGTCCCTGTGAGAAGGCAATTGCCATCGTATCCCAGATAGCATTGAAATCAGCTCCGGGAACCACGTTTTCTGTGGCCACCTAGGGGCTATGAGAATCAAGGAGAGAGCTCTCTGACGTACCCGTTCCAATGTCGCCCCAATAAGAGGGACAGGTGGAAAGGCATAGTAGAGAACCCCTGCAGGCCAATCATGTGCCAGAGCATCCATACCCAATGGAGCGTCTGCTTCCCTCAAGGAGAAATAAAGGTCACAGTGTGAGCTAGCCCTGCAGGCGAACAGGTCCACAGAGGCTTTCCCAAGTCGTGACCAGACCTGTTCCATAATCCATGGGTTCAAGCTCCATTTTGACGTCAAAAGAAGTCCTCTTGAGAGGGCGTCCGCTCCATAATTTAGTTCACCAGGGACATGAGTTGCCCTAAGTGACAAGATTCTTGGAGCACACCACGTGAGCATCCTCTGTGCCAGTCCTAGAAGGGCCTGGGACCTTGTCCCTCCCTCTCTGTTGATGAAGGACACTGTGGTCCTGTTATCTGATTTCACCAGGATGTGTTATCCAGCAATCAGACCTTTGTTGAAGAAGTATTTTAATGACAGGAATACGGCCAACAACTCCAGGAAGTTGATATGTAATCTTGCTTCCTGTTCATTCCAAAGGTCGTGGGCGTTCTGATTTCTACAGATCGCCCCCATCCTGTTTTTGAGGTGTCCGTCGTGATGACCACACGAGATAACACCCTTCCCAATGAGACCCCTTCCATGAAAACGGACAAATCTCTCCAGGGTTCCAGGGTATCCAGGCACTCTGGATCTATCCTAACCTTCTCTGCCTGATTAGGCAGGTCGGGCTGTATTCGTTGGTTTAGCCACAGCTGCATGGGCCTTATTTTCAGTAATGCGTGTGGCACACAGGGAATGGCTGCCGCCAAGAGGCCTAAGAGGCGTTGGCAGGTTTTCACAGGGACCCATTGGTCCAGTTTAAATCTTTCCAGGCAACGGCGAATGGAGGAAACTCGTTCCTTTGAGAGCCATGCTCTGTACTGGACGGTGTCGATCTGTACTCCCAAAAATACGGTAACCTGCGATGGAGTCAAATCGCTTTTTTGTAGGTTTATGACAAAACCAAGAGACTCCAGGTGAGAAATCACCCTATAGGAGTGTGACTGGGCCTGCTTTCTGCTTTCAGCCAGAATAAGCAGGTCATCTAGGTAATTCATGACCCTGAGTCCTTGATTCATAAGAGGGGTCAGGGTTGCATCCAGACATTTAGTAAATGTACGTGGAGCAGTCTTTAAACCAAAGGGTAAAGCTTTGAATTCATAAGCGTTTCCCTCGAAGGCAAAGCGGAGGAGATTTCTGTGCTTCCTCCATACGCCTATATAAAAATAGGCATCTTTTAAATCCACTGTACACGCGTAGTCTTTTTGACGGTCTTTTTGAGAACTGCAACTTGAGCCCATGACGTATCGTTGTCATGACCCAATTATTTGGTAAACACGCCTTACAGGCCTGCGCAAATGGGACTCGAGTCAAGAACCAGGGCAGGTTGTGCTTTGGTACTTTTATTTTTGTACATGTCTGAAACAGTGTTTGTTTTGTTTACACATGCAATATTCGAGTCATGTTTGGTGCGCGCACACATACCACTCACTCCTCGTAGTTTTTTACAAGGGGAGACTGGGCTCAAGAAGTTAGGTTCCTGTACCACGTGGACGGGCAAACCTGTAAAATTATCAGTTCGTCCTGTTTCATCAGGTTCAAGTCTGTTTCCCACATTGGGTCACTGAAGAGGTCCTCGGCCGGTACTGGAAGGTTTCACCGCCACCAGCGGGTCTCTTCCGTGGTAGGCCACGCGTGTCTTCCTTTGGGGGTGCAAAGCTTTTCCTCGGCAACCCCTCACGGAGGGCTTCCGCCTGTCTGCGTCTTTGTTCCAACCTGGCATGGACGCGTTCCAGGGCTCCCCCGAAGAGTCGCGTCGACTCGATGGAGTGCTGAAGGAAAGTGGACCTCTGGTTTTCTGGAAGGTCAGACAGATTTAGCCAAAGATGGCGCTGGGCGACAACTATTTCCGCCATTGCCTTGCCTTGGGAAATGGCTATTGTCTCTATCATGCAGAGCACGAGGTCCAAAGCACGGCGGGCCTCCTCCATGGCTTCCCTTGCGGCCTGCTCGTCTTTTGCTACCTGGATATGTTGGAGTTTTTCCGCCAGGTATAACTGCACCATGGTTGATGTGTTCATTGCGCGAGCCACGAGGCCCTGAGCCTTGTAGCACTTCTCAAGTTGTTTCTCCAAAGTGCGGCAGGCCCTGCTGGGTAGTGTGGGTTTCGTCCCCGTGGCTGTGGGGGCCAGGTGAGCCACCAAAGTCTCCTCTATCAGGGGTGCGTTGGTGAGGCCTGCTGTCTCCATTCCCGCAATGTCAAGGAGTTGGGATAATGGCAGCATGATGGATGCTCCGGGTTCCGCCCAGGAGCGTTTGAGCTCCATGAGGAAGTCCGGAAAAATTGGCATTTTCTGCGACGTTGTCGGCTATTTCGCATAGAAGTAGCTTCCCACTAGCCTCGTAGCCTGTTGGCGAGGCGTGGGGTCTGGCCACGTGACCTGCAGGGCATCTGCTACCCTATGGCACAGGTCAAACAGGGCAGGTACCGACAAGTCTGGTTCCGATAAGATTTGCGCCAGGTTCTGGGAGGAATCAGCAGTTTCTCCTTTGTGACCATAGTCAGCGTCTTTGTCGGACACTTCAGGCGTAGAATCCTCGACGGCAACTGAGGAGTCCAACATGTTGTCCTCTCCGACTCGGCCGCTGCATTCCAGGTCCACGTTGTCAGGCTCCGGTTCAGGAGCAAGCACTTTAGTGCGATATGCGACCTTGAGCGCCTCGTTTCTAGCCATGGATTTAGCCAACGCGTCAGCCCGTCGTTTCCTCACTACTGCCGACATTCGACGGCAGTGAGAGCAGGAGTCGGGGAATTCCAGCACCTTCCTCGCGTGCAGAATCCCTAGGCAGACAGGACAGGCCTCGTGGGTGTCCGTCGCAGAGAGGGAGTAGCCGCAGCCGCTGGCGCATGGGCGCGAGCGAGGACTCGTCTTCTTGGATTTCCTCCTCCTTGTCCTCCGTTTCCCCTTCTCGGGAGCCATGTCCGGCGAGAAGCATCGAAGTTGTTCCTAGTTTTCTTTTGTTTGAAGCCGTCTTCTTCGTCATCTTGCTTACGCTGGTTAGCCTGCTAATGATAGCAGGAGGTTGTGACGCAGTTAGCGCCGTCGAGCGAAAAGCTGCGGAAGGAAGAAAACTTCGAAGGTGAGTAGAAAAACGCTGGACTAGCTTTCGCCAGCCCAGCAATATGCAGGAAAATTTCTCTGTACACACAGTGTAGGGAGCAAGCTCACCTCAGTCGAGCGATGCGACAACAGAGAAGTCCCACGAAGTTCAGGTGTTAAGCGAGGTGAAGAGCAAAAAGAGAAAGATGGAGGGGCGCAAGCCACTTAAGTACCCAGAGGGCGGGGCTTCTGGCGCAGCGGTGATGCCCCTAGCCGTAAAGGCGTAAGTATATTCCTTCAGGTAATCGCGTGGGGGCGTAATTCCCATAGCAAGTATGTTGCACAGAGAGACCGACTGAAAGGGAACTTCTGGAGCTCCAGCAGACCTCCAACAAGAGAAAGGCGGCCGAGGTTCTGGACGAGGCCCGAAAGGCGACAGACTTTGTCCTCCGCCTCATGGGAACTGCAGCCATCACTCAGGGAAAAGCTATGGCCGAGACGGTGATTGCTCAACGTCATTTGTGGTTGACCCTGACAGACCTTCCAGAGGGCCAGCGCACCCCATTCCTCCACCTTCCCATCTAGCCCACAGGCCTGTTTGGCAGGGCGTTGGAGAGGATCCAAAGCAGACTGGATCAGCGGAGGAAACAAGAAGAAGCCCTGTGCGGGGATACCCAGAAAACACTTTGTGCAACCCAGAGAATAGACCGGGCACAGGGGCTAACAGCAGCGACACCACTCCGCCACGCGTCGACCAGCTCAGAAAAGGCCAATCCTCAACAGGGAGCAGCGGCCTAAACCCGCCTCAGAGCCTCCTTAAGCGGGCCAGGCCTGGTCGAAGAAGAGGTTCGTACCACATCAGGCAGGACCACCACGGTCCTCCTCAACAAACCATGACAGGAAGCAGAAATCAGCTTGAGCCAGGACTGCTTCACCACCATTCAGGCATTTCCACCCAAAGGGAAAAGAGGAAAACTTTTAATACCAGCTATTGTACTAAAGAAGCCACGATTAACTGGTCTAGAACATGTAAACACACAAAATCCCTCAAATGTTTGTGTAACAAAGAAAAATTGTTGTTTGAGCATGAAAATAAAGTCTCGGAAAACACAAAATGTTCTGTGTCCCGTCTTAGCTTTAGAGGGGAAAACACAACACCTTTTTATGCAAAATGTGTCAATTAAGAGACAAAGGGACCAGTTCACACACCATGCTTCCCCTGCTCTGATAAGACACAGTCTCTCAGGAGACACAATGAGCCCTTGCAGGAGGTCAGAGACCTGTCTGCCCCAGACAGACTCTCTGACCCCGGCAGTGGGACAGACAGGCCTACTGAAGAGCGGGCGGGGTCCGCTCTCCTGCCGCCCTCCCCCCTCACACACAAGGTAAACATGCCCTCCAGGCTGACAACACGTGCTGCAGCATGGGAGACATGCAACCCAGGTCCCTAGGTTATGTCAATCATAACTCACGGGTACAAGTTGCTATTTTTCAAACGACCACCACCCTTCCTAGGAGTGGTGAAGTCAGCCATAACCTTGTCTCGCGCTCATGTTCTGAGGGAGGAAATTTGCTCCATGATGCAGAAAAATGCAATCAGGACAGTTCTTGCTCACGAAGTAAACAGAGGTTACTTCAGCAAGTACTTCATCATTCCAAAGAGAGGATGTGGTCTCAGGCCGATTTTGGATCTGAGAGGTCTAAACAAAAGGATGTGTACGTTCAAGTTCACCATGTTGTCCTTAAAACAAGTACTCTACTCGGTACGCCCGAGAGATTACTTTTGTAGCATGGACTTAAAGGATGCTTTTTTTCACATCAGCATCTGACGCACACACAGGAAATTCCTACGTTTTGCCTTCGAGAACAACACATACGAGTTCCAAGCCATGCCTTTTGGCCTAAAAACCGCACCCGGGACATTCACGAAATGCCTGGAGGCAGCCCTGGCACCCATGAGGAGCCAGGGCGTCAGGGTGTTGAATTATCTTGACTACTTGTTGGTCCTAGGGGACAGCAATATCCAGGCAAAAGCATACATAGACATGGTAATGTCTCACCTGAAATCACTGGGTTTTGTCATAAACATGGAGAAGAGCAGTTTGTCTCAGATTTCTGTTTTTCTGGGAGTAGAATTGAACTCCATTCTGTACAGGGCAAGGCTGTTAGAGGCACGGGTGGCAACCCTTCAACTCTGCTTAGCATGTTTTCAGCTGGGCAAGACGGTGTCTCTCAAACTGTGCCAACGTTTGTTGGGCCTACTGGTAGCAGGAATTGTTTGTGTTCCTCTGGCCCTATTATATATGCAGCCTCTGCAGATTTGGGTCAACAAGCAGCTGGAGCTCGCCCTCTCATCAAACGAGGGGTATGAAAGTCAGCTCAGAATGTGTAAAGGCCCTACAGCTATGGAAGAACCCCACAGTGTTCAGCAAAGGAGTCACACTGGGCAAGGTATTGACCCGAGTCCTGGTGATGACAGATGCATAAAAAACAGGGGGGGGGGGCTCTACAGGGACCAGTACGCCTGTGGGGTCTGGACCTAGCAGGAGGTCCGGTTACACGTAAATTTCCTGGAGCTATTAGCAGTGTTTCTGTCACTGAAACATTTTTACAGGAAAGGCCTGGTCAATCAAAGTCAAAGTCAACTTTATTGTCAAAACTGCAATATGTACAGGACATACACAGGATTGAAATTGCATTTCTCTCAGTCCCTCGGTACAACAGTAACCATTTAAACACTAAAACAATGAAACATTTAATAAACATAAGCATAAAATGAAATAATAAAAGTGTAATACTGTCCTAAGTTTTTGCATAGTAGTTTTTGCATAGTAGTAGTATGCAGTGCTGGGCAGCGCTAATCCAAAAATTAGTTCCGCTATTTCTAAAGCACTAATTTATTTATTTAGGTCCGCAATTTCAAAAGCACTGTCTTATGAAAATTAGGGGAAGCTAATTCTAAACCGCTAATTAAATTCAACAATTACTAGCCAACAAGTTATGCAATATTTGCACTAGACTGCCAACTAGCGGTGCATGAACTGTTATACACCTTTATCCTACCTCTTACGTCACAGCAGCAGCTTCCCATTAACTCCTCCTGACCCACCTGGATATTTACAGTCCTGGACAGAAGAAACATCACAGTTGGCAAAAAGAGCAACAAACATTAAAAAAAAAAACTTTACATGTATTAACAGCTGCACGTACAAATTATATTCTTCATTACACATGCACATACTTTGTATTTATTTTTTTAGATTATCCTATATCTGTTAAGCACCTTGGTCAATGCAAGGCATTGCAGGAAGGTGCTATACAAATAAAGTTTATTACATTATTAATTTATTATAACTTCAATTCAAAGACCACATCAACAGTACAGGTAAAATTAAAGTTAGAGATCAAGTTTTAAAGTGCACTTCCAAGTTGTATCCAAGTTTAATTCATATAAGAGTCAATTAAGCTTAATTTACTTCAATATTGTTTCAAAAAACAAATAGTAATTTCTTTTTTGTTGCGCAACCGAAAAATAAATTAAACCAATTCCAAAATTCTATAGGCAGTCAACAGATTTAATGAAAAGTAACTAAAATGATCCTAAAAGGATGAAATTACAAAAATCAAAGGATTTATTTAATACTTTACGTACATATATTCTATTCGGCCACAAAATTAACAAAATGAGAATGATCTTTTAATCCCTAAGACCACTTTTAAATCTCAAATACACGGGCGTGTCGCCACCGCATTTCTACATAAAAGGAACCCAAATAAATAAAACAAACGACTCACCGTCGAGTGGTGGACACAAAACACACAATACAATCCTCCGGCCGCGTTAATTTGGCTTGAAACAGCGGGGTTCTCTGCGGATTTATGAAGAGACCGAGCGCAAACAGCTAGCCATAAACGTTAGCACCCGAGTTCACCTCTGACCCGGAAGATGTCAAGATGGAATAGTCCATTTTTAGTAGGGGGATACAGAAATCGACCGGTTTTTGTATTGCGTTTTTAATGATTCGTTTTCATCGTAACTATAATTATTTTTATGTTAAATGTACATTAATAATAATAATAATAATAATGAATTCAATTTATAACGCACTTTTCATTAATGAAAATCTCAAAGTGCTACAAGGAGCAACAGAATTAAATGACAATAAAACAGACAATAAAACAAATAATAAAACATTTAAAATCAATAACAATATCAGCTAAGATCAAAAGTAGAATCATGAGGAGGTAGAGTATGCTCGGTCGAAAAGAAAGGTCTTCAAGTCGCTCTTAAAGTCAACCACAGACTGTGGGGCTCTTAGACAGTCAGGAAGAGAGTTCCACAGGCGGGGGGCAGCCACACTGAAAGCCCGGTCTCCCATGGTCCTTAATTTGGTTCTCGGAATGTGAAGGAGATTGCTGTTCTGTGACCGCAGCGAACGGGTGGATGAGTATGGAATGAGAATATCCTTCAGATAATCTGGTGAAGTTCCGTGTAAGCATTGATGTGTAATGAGAGCAGTTTTGTACTGAATTCTGTAGGCAACAGGAAGCCAATGAAGGTTATGGAGAATTGGCGTAATATGTTCAAATTTACGAACTCTCAACAAGATCCTTGCTGCACTGTTTTGAATATATTGAAGTTTCTGAAGGTTTTTGCCAGGGATTCCAATAAACAGGGAGTTGCAGTAGTCGAGCCTGGAGGAGACAAAAGCATGGACGAGCTTCTCAGCATCGGAAAAAGTTAGGGATGGGCGAAGTCTGGAGATGTTTCGAAGATGGAAGAAGCAAGTTTTAAACAGATGCTTAATGTGATTTTCAAATGTAAGATTGGAGTCCATTTTTATTCCAAGATTAGTAACAGAGGTGGAGAGGGGGATGTCTTGTCCAGAAAAGGAAAGTCTTGTTATAGGAGATGTTTGTACCTGGTGAGGGGTGCCAATCAGTATGGCCTCAGTCTTGGAGCAGTTTAATTGAAGAAAGTTCTGATTCATCCATGCCCTAATTGCCTCCAGGCAGGCAGAGAGGGCAGTGAGTGAAGATGGAGATGACAAGGTGGAAGATGAGGATGCTCCAGTCCTGATGTAAAGCTGTGTATCGTCGGCATAACAGTGAAAAGAAATGTTGAACTGATTAATAATTTGACCTAAAGGCAGCATGTAAAGGGAAAACAGCAGGGGCCCCAGAACCGACCCCTGAGGGACACCACAGGAGACACAAACTGTCTGGGACGTGGCGTTGCCAAGACTAACACATTCCAGCCTATTGGAGAGGAAAGATTTGAACCAGTCCAGGACTGTGTCGCAGAGACCGACCTCCACATGAAGACGGTGGAGGAGGATATTATGGTCCACAGTGTCGAAGGCTGCAGTGAGGTCAAGGAGGACAAGGATGGAGGGAGAGCCAGTGTCAGCAGCCAAGAGGACATCATTGGTAACCCTCAGCAATGCAGTCTCTGTACTGTGAGCTGCCCTAAATCCAGACTGGAACTTCTCATACAGGGAGTGTTGTTGTAGGTGGTCCTGCAGCTGAGCAGCAACAGCTTTTTCCAGCACTTTAGACAGAAAAGGGAGGTGTGAAATTGGGCGGTAATTAGAAAAAATGTCGGGATCCAAATTAGATTTTTTCAGAAGAGGCCTAATGATGGCGGTTTTTAGAGGCAGTGGAACATGACCAGATTGTAGAGACTGATTTATTATTTGAGTGATAAGTGGGCCTATTGCAGAATGATTGGTTTTTATGAGAGAAGAGGGGAAAGGATCCAGGGCGCAGGATGAAGGCTTCATTTTCTTGATGATGGCCTCCACCTCACTCTGAACAACTTCGTCAAAGCTGTTTAGGGTCCCAGAATGCAGACGGGTGGGTGGCACACTGAGAACGGGGAGGTTGTGGAGCTGAGATCTGATAGTGTCAACTTTGGTTTTAAAAGATGAAAGAAACAGGTCACATTTTTGAGCAGAGTCCTCAAGAGTTTGCTTAATGGGATTAAGCAGACGAGTGATTGTGGAGAAGAGCTGTTTGGAGTTTCCAGGGCAGGTGTTGATGATGTTAGAATAATATTTGGAGCGTGCTTCTTTAAGAGAATAGGCGTATGCTTTTTGATGTTCTTTATATGCCTGCTTATGCACAGACAGACCAGATGATTTTACACGTCTCTCAATAGCACGGCCAGTTGCCTTCATCTTGCGCAGCTCATCAGTGTACCAAGGAGCTGAGCGCGAGAAAGACACCAGTCTTGTCTTTAAGGGGGCGTGTAGGTCCAGGAGCTCCCGAAGAGATTGGTTGTAGTAATCCACAGAGTCATCTGCAGAAGGATGATTGACAGCGGTCAGGGTGTGAAGATCAGCAGACAGAACATCAGGGGAAATGTTTTTAAGGTCACGGAACTGGATGGGTCGTTTTGGATTTGAAGCAGGCGAAGATGAAGGCACTTCCAGGGAGATGACCCTATGGTCTGAGACACCCAGGTCATATACAGATAAGTTATTGATGAGTACAGTGTCTGTAATCACCAAATCCAGAGTATGCCCCCTGCTGTGCGTAGGGGCGTCAACATGTTGAGTGAGATTAAGAGAGTCCAGAAGAGACTTAAAATCTGTTGCCAGGGGTGAAGAAGAATTGTCCACGTGGATATTCAAGTCGCCAAGAAAAATACCATACCATACCATACCAGTTTATTTATAAAGCACTTAAAAATACAGCAGCAGCCGTCCGAAGTGCTGTACAAGAATAAAAACAAGCACAAAACAATAAAAACAATCAATCTCAATCATATAAATATCGGTACATCACAAGTAAAATAATACAACACTAAAACAGAGATGTGAACTCATTCTGGTTTAAAAGCCAATGAAAACATATGTGTTTTTAAACGAGTTTTAAAAACAGATATTGATGGGGCCTGCCTGACCTTCAGTGGCAGCTCGTTCCACAATTTAGGAGCCAGAGCTGAAAATGCTCTGTCTCCTCTGGTCTTATAAAAGGTTTTTGGGACTGCTAAAAGCATCTGGTCAGCGGATCTGAGAGCACGTGATGGCACATAAAGTTGAAGCAGTTCAGACAGATAAGAGGGACTAAAACCGTTCAAAGACTTAAAAACAAACAATAAAACTTTAAAATGGATTCGAAACTGGACAGGAAGCCAATGAAGGGACATTAAAACTGGAGTGATGTGCTCACGTCTGCCTGTACCAGTCAAAAATCGTGCAGCAGCATTTTGTACCAGCTGCAACCGAGAAAGCGAGGCCTTATTTACTCCAATCAGAAGAGAGTTACAATAATCCAGGCGTGAAGTAATAAAAGCGTGGATTACGGTCTCTAAGTGGCGTCTAGAAAGGAGGGGCTTGATTTTTGACAGGCGCCTCAGATGAAAGAACGAGGACTTAACCATGCTGTTGATGTGACAGTCCAGTTTCAGGCAGGGGTCAATTTTCACTCCTAGATTTGTCACAATCGACTTTTCATATGGGGCCAAAGAGGAAAAATCAAAAGTGGTGGGACTGTCAGGAGCACTAGATCTAAAGACCATAACC
>JBBPBX010071669.1:0-18256 GCA_038048925.1 Garcialebias charrua | reverse complement strand
TTTAACACAACAGACATAAATACTAGATGTTACACATATTTAGTCTGAGGGGCATTTCAGCTTAAAATATAGTTTCCAGCTTAGGTTGAGAGGGAAAAGAAATAGGAGGAAAGATTTAAGAAGAACATTATCCTGAGCATGAGACCAGAGTGACACTTCTCATCCGACTTCTGCTAAAATCCAAGTACGTTTTGTAAACAGCCCTTTACCTTTTGACGACAGCCCGGTAAGAGGGAAGACACCAGCCTTCAGATGCACAGAGTCCTTTAGTCCCAGCACGTCCAAAACTGGTTTTAGTTTACGTTTCAACGTCTCCTGGCTTCCGCGTTGGTCATCAGAGAATATGTCAGCTTCAGGCCTCTGACTTCAAGATAAACTTATTCCAGGAGGGAATAAACAAAGTTTTTGAGCTCGGCTTGTTCGAAGTAGACTCATAACAGCCTGTTATCAGTCCTTAGCTGAAGACGCCGGTCGTTAGCTCTTGACCACACGTGTCCAGCTCTTGGGAAAGTTCACATCTCTTTGGAAGTTCCCAGCAACTCTGAAGCGTTCTCGCACAGTTTAGAACTTAAAGCAGGAACGCAGAGAGGAGTTCACTTGTCTTATCAGAACCCAAGGTTACAGCAGCAGAGGGAAATTGTTTAGGAAAAGACAGAGCAGCTGGAGCCTTGTTCATGAAAAACAACGGATTAAACTGTCTTCTTATTTCTAAACAAAACAGTCGGGTCTCTGTGACCCGCAATTTCACCTTTAACATAGCAGTGAACACAGTTTAACTCTCACAGAATAACACAGCTTAAAAGCACACATCATGAAAATGACAAAAGTTATTCTTTTGATCACATCAGCCTAAAATCAAAGATAGAAATAGTCTCTTATTGGTGACTATGTTATCAGATTATAGCTAAATGAATGATTTTGTAGTAAATGTCTTGCTTTACTGAGAGGTCAGTAAAGGTCATCACTGGACAGTTCAAAAACCTTAATTTGACCCTGGGTAGGTCCACTACAATAGATATACAGTATACAGTATATTTTTTTTCAGAGATTACCTGGCTAACATCAGTCTGTCAGGAGATAGTGACAGAGTGAAGAAATATGTTTATAAAAAATGTTACATACTGCAGCTTTAATGTCATTGTGTTAGTTGGTCTCTGTGAAAAGTTTCTTAATGAAAGTAATCTGTGTAATCATCACTTGAGGTCCTTATTCACTACAGTACTTTTAAAGAGTACCGGTACATGTATTTGTAATGTCAACATAATTCCTCTTTTTTAAAGACCGTGTAAAGTAAAATTGAATGTGTGTTTTGAGTTTGTCACATGGCATAAATATGTGTTATTAATCACCCATATAAATCTGACTGATTGAAACAGTGCGAAGCTGGAAAGTGCGCATCAAATTTCCTTGCTGGTCAACTCGGTGCAATGCTTCTCGCACTCTTCTTCCTTGAAAATTAAGTAAACCATAATTAAAACGTGTTTGATTTGGAGGTGATGAACATATTGAAATGAGTCCATGGTGTAATAATGACAGTTAAGATAAGATTACACTATTGCTATGCCACTGCAATACATTAGAACATTTAAGTTACTTTCAACAGTATGACATGTAATTTTCTTTGTGATCCTTTTACGTTGTGGTAAACTGTTATTTGTTACCAATCCAATGTTATACAGAACTGCAATTGGTGTTGGTATAAGCAGCCATAGGCTCATCTGTTGACTTACTTTGGCCAAGTAGCCCCATAGCAACGTGTATCCTGTATTAGGGTGATGACTTCGAATCTCTCGCACAACTCCATCCAGCTCATCATCTTCAATGTTGCAGTATGAGTCAGATACTCTACAAGAAAAAATAAAAGTCAACTGAAAGTGAGGTTCTCCACACGGAAGAAATTGGATGGACAGAATTTCTGACACAAATGTATTACACAATTTGAAGACGAATTACCATAACAGTCATGTGGAAGTATCTGAATGGTGGACATCAACAAATTCGTAAATACTTTTCTGATGCCATCTACAAGTCAATATATTTGAATGAATCAATCAATCCATCAACACTTATCCTAGTTGGGTCATGATGGGTGAGGGAACCTATCTCCAGAAGTCAGTAGGCCAGAAGCAGGGTACACCCTGAACAGATCGCGAGTTAATCGTAGATGAATATGAATATCTCACAATTCTAAACTTCTTAAGTGGATTAAAGGCTTAAGATAATATGTTTTACTATTAAAAGTCGATATTTGAACACAACAGATGTTCCGGAACAACTGGAATTATAATAAAAATATAAAATACAAATAAGTTCAAAGTAGCAAAAGAAATACCACACATGTGTACTTACCTTATACCGTACTCTGCCATTCGCCTATAGACTGTTCTTTCACTGACCCCAAAAAGTCTGCCATGACAGATACATCCGCATGAAGATATGATTCCCAAGACGTCAGCGGGCAGCAGGTCTTCCAGCTGTTCTTGTGGGGTACACAGATTTGTGCAAACGACAAGCCACTTCCTCCAAAATCTGGACAACTAATGAGTCAGCTTCAGTGTCCGTGTCTGCAGCTACCTGGAGCAGCCACTCACTCAAAACATCGACTGGAAACAGTAAACAGTCATCACTGACTGTATTACTTTCAGCTAAGCTAGCAACATGCCTTAATTCCTCAGCAATCCTACGATACATCTCTAACAGTTGTTTACTTCCTCTCAAATACGGAGATCTCCTAAGAGAACTGCAGCGCAGGCATGCTCAATCGATCTGCACACTGATCGTTCTATTTCCGGTTTATTGACCAATAGAAGAGCTGGATTTAGAAAGCAGCCCTCCTCATTAACATACGACGAGGAAGAAATGCAGCGAGAAAACAATACAGAAATAAATGCAGCTAACAATACAGCAATAAATAAATAGAGCAATAAATAGAGCAAACGGAAAAACAGCGAGTAAAAGGCAAAGCAAAATATCTATTGTTATTGACGGAAACTCATGTGTAAGGAGATATAAAAAAGAATATATATATTTATGCTTTTATTTCTCATGTGTAAGGAGATATAAAAAAGAATATATATATTTATGCTTTTATTTCTCATTAAAATATATATTTCTACTTTGATTTATATATTTATTCTTTTATTTATTATTATTTAGGATATATATTTCTACTTTGATTTATATATTTATTGTTTTATGTCGGATATATATTTATTCTTTTATTTATTATTTTGACAGTTTTGGTCCTCCATAAGCGACAGGACATGGTAGAATAAAATACTTTATTTATTTATTTATATCTTGTATTGCGTTTGTAGGCGTAGTCATGAATGATAGTTTTGACAGCATTTTTGTACAAATAAATCCGTATAGAGCTAGGATTAGTCCGCCTGTGGTGATTTTATTTTGTAAATACAGATATTGTGCTCGTTCCTTTTCCTGTTGGTGCGACGTAATCTTTAAAAGTTGACTCCGGCGTCAGGCAGAAATAGGATCGGATCCTATTTTGACGGACCGCCGTCCGCTCGCCACCGCCGTGCGGAGCCAGTGTAAACGCTCTCATTGATTATAATGGGTGCGTATTTGCTGCGGAGGTCGGACCGGAGCGGAGCTGGAACGCATGTAGTGTAAATTGGGAGTAAGGGAGAGTCCAGACACCCTGCGGAGAAAACTCATTTCAGCCACTTGTATCCGAGATCTCGTTCTTTCGGTCACAACCCAAAGCTCATGACCATAGATGAGGGTGGGAACGTAGATCGATCGGTAAATTGAGAGCTTTGCCTTTTGACTCAGCTCTCTCTTCACCACGACAGACCGGTACAGCGCCCGCTTCACTGCGGATGCTGCACCTATCCGCCTATCGATCTCACGCTCCAGTTTTCCCTCATTCGTGAACAAGACCCCGAGATACTTAAACTCCTCCACTTGGGGCAGGACCTCCTCCCCGACCCGGAGAGGGCACTGCTACCCTTTTCCGGCTCAAGACCATGGCCTCGGATTTGGAGGAACTGATCCTCATCCCGGCCGCATCACACTCGGCTGCAAACCGCTCCAGTGAAAGCTGTAGATCACGACCTGATGAAGCCAATACATACATAGTTCCCATGTGACGTCACATCCGTCTTACTTCCGGGTGGACCCTCATTTTGAAAGTCAGAACAGGGGACAGCGCGGTCTAATGGATGTTCATTTTTCACGTTTTTTTTTGTGTTAATTTCTAATTAATTGCAATGGTTACTTCGTGTTGTGTCAGTGGGTGTTCCAGTCGGGTAGACGTTTGGGCAACGCGCAGGTTTCACTTAATCAAAAAAAAAGTAAACGTGAAGGATTTATCTCATCGGAGAAACTGGACAGCAGCCCCTCCTCTCTGAGTCTGCTCGGATCTGCTCTGGAAGACGTCGTCCTTTTGGCCGGTAAACAAAATATTCTACATAAATCATTTTGTGAAACTATACCATACCATACCATACCATTTTATTTATAAAGCACTTTAAACAGGAACAAGTCCACCAAAGTGCTGGACAAACAAACACGCAACAGGCAACACATACAATGAAGTACAACACGAAAAACATAAAAACATTGCAGATCATAAATCAAACGATCCAGTACACATCAGCTGGCATTGAAAGCGATGGAGTAGTAGTGAGTTTTTAACCGGGATTTGAAAACCGAGAGGGAGGGGGCCTGTTTGATGAGCAGCGGTAACTCGTTCCAGAGTCTTGGGCCTGCTACAGAGAACGCTCTGTCACCCCTGCGCTTAAGGCGAGTTTCTGGAACTATTAAGAGTACCTGATCCTCTGACCTCAAAGCACGTGGAGGGACATATGGGTGTATCAGATCCGAGAGATAGGCGGGGGCGAGACTGTTCAGCGATTTGTAGACATACATGAGAATTTTGAATTGGATTCGAAGATGAACCGGTAGCCAGTGAAGGGAGGCCAAGACTGGTGTAATGTGCTCTCTTTTGCGTGTGCTGGTTAAAAATCGGGCAGCTGCGTTCTGAACCAGTTGTAATCGTGCAATGGTGGCTTGACTGACGCCAAACAGAAGTGAATTGCAGTAATCAAGCCTAGATGTAATGAATGCGTGAATCACTGTCTCCAGGTGCTTTTTGGATAATATGGGCTTCAGCTTAGACAGACGCCTCAGCTGGAAAAAACAGGATTTGACAATCATGTTTACATGACTGTTGAGTTTCATGGAAGGATCCATTATCACTCCCAGATTTTTGACTTTTTGTTTTTCGGACAGGGGTAGAGCAGACAGGTCAATGCAGTGGTTTGAGGTTGTGTCATTGGGAAGGAACAATATGGCTTCAGACTTCTTATCATTGAAGCTTAAGAAATTTAAAGCCATCCAGTCCCTGATGTCAGCCAGGCAGTCGAGCAGAGGTTGAATAGAGCCTGTACCATTTTGTCTTAGGGGGAAGTAGATTTGACAGTCATCAGCGTAGAAGTGGAAAGGTATATTGTGTTTCCGGAAGATAGCACCGAGTGGCAGCAGGTATAAGGAGAACAAGAGAGGACCCAGGATGGACCCCTGCGGAACCCCCCATTTAAGAGCCGCCACTGCAGAAGTAAAATCATTGATGGACACACAAAAAGACCTGTCAGAGAGGTAGGATCTGAACCAGTTTAGGGCTGATCCTGAGATGCCCACCCACTGCTCCAACCTAGCAATGAGGATCTCATGGTCGATGGTGTCGAAAGCGGATGTGAGGTCCAATAGGACAAGCAGCACAGAGTCACCAGTATCTGTGGATAGAAAGATGTCGTTAAAAACCTTCAGTAGGGCAGTCTCAGTGCTGTGGAGGGATTTGAAGCCAGACTGGAATAGCTCGGGGATAGCGTGATCCTCCAGGAAGCACTTTAGTTGGGACTCAACTATTTTCTCTAGAAGTTTAGAAACAAATGGGAGTCTGGAGACAGGCCTGAAATTGGATAATACTGACGGGTCGAGGTTTGGTTTTTTCAGGAGGGGTTGAACAGCAGCATGTTTTAATGATTTTGGCACCACACCCGAGGATAGACTGCTATTAACAATAGAGAGAATGGAGGGACCTAGAGTGTGAAAAACCTCCTTTAGAAGCCGAGGGGGGACCACATCGAAGGGGGAGCCAGATGGTTTCAGGCTACACATGACCTGCTCTAGAGAGGACAGAGAGACTGGTTCAAAATGGTCAAACACAGCAACAGATTGAGGTGGGATGGATGGATCGTGAGATGGAGGAGAAATGAGAGCCCTGGTGGTTGCGATTTTATCTAAAAAGAAATGTTGGAAGTTCTCGCACAGCTCAGTCGAGGCTTCCATGGGTGATTGTTCAGTGAGGTGGAGAACAGAGTTTAGGGTGGAGAACAGAACTCGAGGGTTACGAGAATTTGCAGCAATGATATCAGAGAAGTATTGTGATTTAGCAGTTATCACTGCTTTCTGATATCGGCGCCAGCTCTCTTTTACTATGTCAGAACAATGTTAGAGTACAACTGTCTGTGTGTTAGAGCTGTTTTTTTTTTCATTATTTAGCAAACCGTCTTGCATGCTGTTAGCTTAGCATCTCGCTAACGCGACAATGGCCTCCTCACGGTCCACCAGGACCGGCGGGGAGACCGTCCCAGTTGGAGAAGGAGGACGGGAGCCAAGTCGTGCGGGCGACGCGTCGGTCCCATGGGACGTGCCCCCGCGGCCGCGACGGATCCACGCCGTCCGACCTGAGCTCCCGCGAGCCTCGCTCCAGATGCTAACAACATGCTAACTTCCAACACGGTAAGACTCAAAAGTGCTGGTTCTGGTCTGTGTTCAGCTTGGACTGTTTGTGTGGCTGTGTGTTATTTTAGTTAAACCTTTTTTTAGCTGGTTAGATCTGATTGAGACAGTTTACACATCTTTTTTGGATTTAAAGCTGTGAAGCTCTGCGCTGTGAAGCCGGTGTGCGCTCGCTCCTTGTAATAATTAAATAATTAATGATATCGGAGTAACTACTTTGTGACAAGTTGTCTGATTCGTCTGCCATGATTTCTTTCTCAAACTCATTTAACTCCGACCACTGCCATTTTGCTATTGTTCCTTGGTGAAGCTGTGGTAGCTCGTGTTTTTGTCCGTATAATTTGCTCTGCTCGTTCGCCATCTTTGCCTTCTCTGCCTTCAGATGTGGTGCGAAAACCGGTTTGCGCAATACTGGGGGCGTGTCTGGGAACTATGTATAGGACCACATCATCTGCAAAAAACAGAGAAGCGATTCTAAGGCCACCAAAACGGATCCTCTCAACACCTTGGCTGCGCCTAGAAATTCTGTCCATAAAAGTTATGAACAGAATCGGTGACAAAGGGCAACCTTGGCGGAGTCCAACTCTCACTGGAAACGAGCCTGACTTACTGCCGGCAATGCGGACCAAGCTCTGACACCGGTCTAACAGCCCGTATCAAAGGGCCTGGTACCCCATACTCCCAGAGTACCCCCCACAGAACCCCCCGAGGGACACGGTCAAATGCCTTCTCCAAGTCCACAAAGCACATGTAAACTGGTTGGGCAAACTCCCACGCACCCTCCAGGACCCTGCTGAGGGTGGAGCTGGTCTAGTGTTCCACTACCAGGACGAAAACCACACTGTTCCTCCTGAATCCGAGGTTCGGCCCCCCAATACATCATTGAAATGTTGATCCCTTATTCTCCAGCCCACACACTTCAGTCTTTAGCGCTGAACCTCCTAAAGGTCCCAAAGACCCGGTATAAAACTCAGGGTGACTTATCGTTTCAGGCCATAGCCCCCAGGCTGTGGAATGTCCTGCCCCGTCTCTTTGTGTGTCCATCTCCGTCAATTCCTTTAAAAAGCAGTTTAAAACATTTTTATTCATACAAACTTTTAGTTACATGGTATACTTCTGTTTTTATCAGCTGTTATTGTTTTATTTTAAGTCTGTATTTTGTATTTCTGTAAAGCACTTTGTGATTTTATCTCTAAAAAGTGCTATATAAATAAATACTCTGATGCATGCTCAATAATCCAGGTAGAAGACGAAAAGACAAAACGTTTCTACAGTTTTTTTTTGCTTTGTTTTGTTTTGTTTTTTGAATGTCCAGAGGACCAGACTTAGCTTTTTTGGACTATATAAATAAAGTTTATTTACTTTATAATAATAATTTGTCACATTTTGTCATCTGTGTATGTTTCCCATACTTCACAGACGAAATTGGTCTTCTGCCTTTAACCCAACATATGACAATACATTGCAGATAGATTAGGATTATTTGTGGCAAGCACATTTCTGGGCTATTCCAAATCCTGATGTCAGTTTTTAAATTTAATTTTTTGTATTTCTACATTATTTGAAAAACTTTTCACAACTCTTAGAAGGTTAATGTAAAGGTTAATGTAATGTAATTAAGTAGAACTATTCATTTTGTGATGTAGTTTGTAAATTTCAGTTAGAAAAATTAAGTAGAATTATTCATTTTGTGATGTAGTTTGAATGTTATCATTGGTTGAACAAACTTTGAAATAAGGGGCAGATATAATAAGATTTCATCTTCTTTCTGCTCCCTTCATTTTATCCTACTTGTATTCTTGTATCTGATGAAACTGTCTTGTAGTGTTCTTTTAAAATGAATGAATAAACATCAAATCAAATCAAATGTACCAGTCTTCAGATTTTTAATAAATCTCAAGGATCTTGTTTTTAACTTAACCATGCAGAGAGCAAAAATATTTTCCAATGATGATAATGCGATATAAAAACAGAAAATTGCTACGCTATAAATTTGCACACACTGTTCTAAGTGCATTTTGCTCCTAAGGCATATACTGAAACCAGAACTCTGCTCTCCTTTATGGTTTTGAAGCTGACGTGACGCCCCAGTCTTCTCTTATGTTAATGCCCCGAGTGTCTTCTTACCTTTTTGAAACACATGCAGCTAATTGAACATGAATAGGAGATGTGTTAGGGGTGAAACCTAATCCTATCTGCTGCTGAACCCGACTGAAGCAAGACCCCCTCCACTTCCAAAACTACAAAACCCTCACCCACATTGTTCATGGACCCCTGCAATGACCCAAATTAGCTCCAGTTCTCTGTTGCACTGGATTCTATAAAACTGAAACCAGCTTGAATTGCACAATAAACCTCTTTTCGTATTAACTGGAGGCTCTCTCTTGTTTGGATTTCTACTTCACATCAGCTCACCTGACAGGAGTTAAACTCAATCAGCTGGAGACGCCATTTTATTATTATTATGCATATTTTTTAACCCCCCCCACACACACACACACACACACACTTCACTGCTTCCTGCCCACCCTGCTTCTCTCACCTCCTGTCATTTAACCCCCCTCCCCACGTTTGTCTCCATCCAGGAGCTGAAGCTGCCGGTCCACCGGGCCCACTCCCCGCAGATTGGTATGCGGCGGTACTTTGCAGACCTGTTGGCCATCCTGAGTAATCGCTACCAGCTGTGCCCCACAGCACGTCACCTGGCTGTTTACCTGCTGGACTTGTTCATGGACCACTATGATGTTGCTGTCAAACAGCTCTACGTCATTGCCCTCTCCTGCCTGCTGCTAGCTAGTAAGTGCAGAAGTTATCCAAAAAAAAATGTTTTGTGGTTACACAAGAGCTGCTTGAATGACGGCCCAAAAGAGACGGGTTCTTGCACAGATGGCCGGGTTAAAGCACTTCCTGCAACAAGGCTAATTTAAGATCACGATGCTTGTTTTTTCACCTTCAGCTCCACGTTTTAGGCTGATCAGGACAATGTTAGCGGTTTTCTGCTTTGCTAAAAATGTATTTTTAAATGCTTTGCACTTGAGCAGAAGTGCATCTTTTAAGAGTATGCCTGTGTTTAAAAATCTTTTATGCTAATACACTATCAGTTGGTGATAAATGTGCGACAACCTATGAAGTCAAAACGTCCTGAATCAGAATTATCTTTAGTTAATATGTTGTGCTTACCGGTAGCTATCTCCAAAAGGTGTCATTTGTTGTCTTTTTGTTGCAAATAAACAAGAAGCTTTGTTGTTTAATCAGCTGACAGAGTAAAAGAAGAAGCTGTTTTCTTCCAAACAAAATGTTCTCTTCAGAACCAAACGTTCTGAAGAGAACATTTTAGTTTACACAAATGAAACTTGAGGCTACATCTCTTCTCAAGTTAGAATTATTCCTACACAGCACTTTAGTTTGATAAGGTGCCGTTTTTTCTCTGCTGTGAAATCTTTGTGTTTTTGTGTGAAGCAGGTGTGTTAATCATCCGTAGTCTGCTGATGCACGGTGCCCGTTGTGTAGTTCTTATTACGGTCTCAATGTCTGTCTGGTGATTAGCAGACTGTGAGGGTTTTCCATGCATTAATGCAGCCCCTGGCATCATGGATAATTAGACTAATGATCCTGTCAAAGTAGGAGTCTGGAACAGAGCTTGTTCATGTGGGAGTGCTTACTGTGTGTGGGTGTGTGCGCGAGCATCTGTGTGTGTGTGTGTGTGGTCACAAACAGACAATCTTCAATCAGTCTTTGTAGTTAGAAATAAGACTTAAGAGATTTGATTTAAAAAATAACCTCTTGAGAATTGAAGAGTAGATTTAATATTCTAAGTTTGCTCATTTAATGAAGTACAGTAACTATCGTCCTATCTTTTAGAAAGTTTATTTTTTCATCTGGATAAAACAGATTTTGTATCGAGCCCTTTGATTGTAGCTTTCAGTTAGTGTGGCTCTCTGCTTTCAGTTCTCCTGTGCCCGACTCCTCCAGGACTCGGGGGAGTCTCCGTCATGATTGATGAAGGCTTGAAAGGGGATTTGATTCACAGCTGACTTAGGGTTTCATCTATCTTGAGGTGCTTTGGAATCTTGCCCGTTTATTCAACAGCCTGCTTTGGTCTCACGGCTTCCCTTTGACACACACAATTGTCTTTCTTTTAACAGTCCTGACTTCCACACGGTTAATTGATCTGTTCCTCTTTTGTGCCTCTCAGCAGTCTCTGTTCAATCCCCCGTTACTTTATTGTATGTGCGTGTTTTGTGGCCACTTGTGTGTGCATGTGCCCACAGATAAGCTCCTTTTTTAACACAAGTTGAGCTAATGGTCTGTTTTTTAAAAACCCTATGAGACTGAGTGCTATTGACTGTTGGTCACCAATTTAGACATGTTACTTTGTTTGAAGAACACCATCAATTAGAGAAACAAGATTTGATTTTTTATGTGTTTCAGAAGATCAGCACAACCACACTGTTGCTGTAGTTAAACTTGGTGCTCTTGCAGTGATCGTATCAGTCTTTCTGGCAGAGTTCTGCAAACTGCAGCATTTTATTAGCATAAATGACATCATAAATGTGTTTTTATCAGCCAGTACATACGTAACAGTTGTTTTACCATACCATACCATACCATACCATTTTATTTATAAAGCACTTTAAACAGGAACAAGTCCACACCAAAGTGCTGGACAAACAAACACGCAACAGGTAACACAGACAATGAAGTACAACACGAAAAACATAAAAACATTGCAGATCATAAATCAAACGATCCAGTACACATCAGCTGGCATTGAAAGCAATGGAGTAGTAGTGAGTTTTTAACCGGGATTTGAAAACTGAGAGGGAGGGGGCCTGTTTGATGAGCAGCGGTAACTCGTTCCAGAGTCTTGGGCCTGCTACAGAGAACGCCCTGTCACCCCTGCGCTTAAGGCGAGTTTCTGGAACTATTAAGAGTACCTGATCCTCTGACCTCAAAGCACGTGGAGGGACATATGGGTGTATCAGATCCGAGAGATAGGCGGGGGCGAGACTGTTCAGCGATTTGTAGACATACAATCTGTTTTAAATCTGTGTTGTTACAAAGCTTGTCTTTGTTCTTTCTTGATTAAGAACTGTGATGGTTGATTAATTTTGTGACGATTCTGTAGTTAGAGCCTAAATTTATTTTTGTGTTTGTTTTCATTTTTTGGGGTGAACCTGGTTCAGTGAAGCATCTCAAGCGACAACGGCAACAAAAAAAGCCCACCATGCCGAAACGACTGAGCACAAGAAGCTCAGTCATGTTGACCACAGAGCGCACATGCATGGGCCTCAGCGCCTGGGGGCGGGGAACGACTGTGTGCTGAGGGGCACCTGCCATATGCTCTCTGAGTCAGGCCTCAAACAAAAGCCAGCCAATGCAGGCTGGACAGCCAGACCCGCTCCAGAGAGGGGGGAGGGGAGCATGAGGCATAGGGGTTGCTGTGTGTGTGTGTGAGGTAGGGATTTGCCATGAACCAGCGCAGCTATAAGTAGACATGGTTGCTATGACAACCATGTGATAAACCTATGGTTTCTTTTCTTGCAGTCACCTCATTAAATCCACCTTGAAGTGTAATCCATTGGAGGGTCCCCAATTCAACCAGCACTGCACATAACTGGCTTGTGTTGGAGTCAGTTTATCTGTTTGTAACTGCTGGTACTCTTTCCTTGTTGCACCCTCACCTGGTTAGGGTCAGGCTGAGTGAGCCAGTCCTGGGACAGGGTACCAGATCCCTCGTGGGGGTTGGGAAGTGAACAGTACATTATACTTCAAAGGCAGGTTGGCTGCTGATGTTAAAACAGGGTAGAACTGCAAAATGTGCCGCGTTAGAACTGAAACGCACAGCAGTATACCCTGAACTGTGGATTAATAAGAACTCCACTTCCTGTTTTCACCCTGTCTCTGAAGTTTCACTGTAATTATGATGGAATGTGTTTCTCTCACATTAAAGAAATTAATTATGTAGAGATGAACAGATACAATTAAAGATAAATACTTTAAATTAATAGCCAGTGCACATTTAGATCGGTTATGAAATTCAGATTTGTGCCAACGTTGTTTCCTTCAGTGTTGGCACTCAAACTGTTTTTTGTTGGATGATGATAATGTAAGTTAATTATGCTTGTTCCTATACTCATGTGTTACCACTAGGGCTGAACAATTAATTGCATTTGCAATAATATCGCAATATGATAAAATGAGATTTTCTAATCGCGAAGGCTGCAATTTGACTGGTCACGTGACACAAATCTTTATCAACACTTAAAAAAAACACACCACAAAGACATTTACGATGGTTGCATGGCTAGAATGACAACAACCAGTGCTTCAACTTCAAGTAAGCAAAGTATCAGCCGACAGGGATCACTGACCGAACTGTTTGAACTTCAAACAGTAATTTTTTTATATCTAATTTTTTATATTTATTTATTAACTGTCATGTGAAGTTCAGACAGTAGTTAGGAAGTTCACTTAACATGTTTACTATTATGTTTATGAAACAAGAAAAAATAGAAATGGTGAAAAGAAAAGGCATAGATTTGTTTGCTTTATTGTAATCTCTGCTTTAAATAAATCTGACATTGTTTATTATAAAACAGATAGATTTATTGCTTCTGTTTGTTGAAAAATACTTGAAGAAATAAATAAAAAAATCGCATTTTAAATCGCAATTGCAATTTATAGAAAAAAAATTGCAATTACTGTAGATTATTTCCCAAAATCGTTCAGCTCTAGTTACCACCCACTGAGTAAGATGCATACCCCTCGCCCCCAACACCCATATGTACGAAGGCAGTGGTTTTTGGATTTTCCCGGGTCACTCAAGCATTCAGGGTCTTGGGTCAAAGGTCAGCTCGGGCCTACATTGTGAGAAACAGGGGGTGGCAATGCAGAAACTCTGTGACGAATCTGTGACCAATCTCTCTCTCTTGCAATCAAAGATAAACCATCAAATAAAAGGTGGTTAAACTTAAAAGAACTTCTGACATGGCAAAGTAATATAAATATTTATAATTTAATAATTTAGTTGCATTTATAACACCTTATGTCAGTTTTTGTCACTTTGCTCTGAAATACTTTTTGTGTATGTGTTTACAGTACAGTATTTTTTTTAGAATCTTTTCAGAATCTTTTGAGCAGTGATCGACTTTTATTTTTTATTTTTTTATTTACCCTCTATTTATACAGGTAGTCTCATTGAGCCACAATAACTCATTTTCAAGAGAGACCTGTTTAGGGAGCAGATGGTGGGGGTTAAGGGCCTTGCTCAGGGGCCCAGAGTGGGGCAAATGAGGGTGGAGGTGTTTCACCTTTTTTCAATTTCCACCCACATTTTTTGATGTTGTCTGTACCGGGGCTTGAACCGGCAATCTTCCAATCACAGGCCCACCGGCTAACCACTGCGCCACCACTCCCCCACATCTTATTCAATTTTCCCCAATAGGACACATTTCTGACAACTTATAGGGCTGTTTGTATTGCCGGGTATTTGCTCGTGTCCCTAAACTAGCAATGCATTATATACATTTACTTAAAATTGTGATTGCCCTGCCGTGCAAAGGTGAACCTGAAAGTGTGGCACTCTAACCCTCCTGTTTTCATTACGTTTAGTATGAAAATATAAATTGACTCGTGCCTTAATCCTGAAAAAGTGCAGTCATTTTAGTATATTTTTTGCTATTTTATTGCGCAGACAGGTACATTTTTTTTAAATTTGCGCATCAAAATCTGTAGAACGAAATAATTTATTATTATTGTTTGTTTAATACATCTTAAGTTTCTTATACTAACCTTTAGCACTTTAAACCCATCTATTCTCCAAGCAACACACCTGGAATTAGTTCCTGTGTCATGGTCTTACCTCGCTCTAACCTTTGACTTCTAACTTATCTGTTTACTCATCCTCCTCACCTGTTGGCGCTGTGAGACAGGATAAGTGTCTTGTGGTTTCTGTGCACGGCAAGATGAAAGATTTAGTTTTTCTTAAAAAAAAATTTGCTTCTTAACTGGGGGAGTGGTGGCGCAGAGGTTAGAGACAGTGGGCCTGTAATCGGAAGATCGCCGGTTCAAGCCCCGGTACCAACAATCATCAAAAAATGTGGGCAGGAAAAGGTGAAACACCCACACCTGCCTCCACCCTCATTCACCCCACCTTGGGCCCCTGAGCAAGGCCCTTAACCCCCACCATCTGCTCCCTAAACAGGTCTCTCTTGAAAATGAGTTCTTATGGCTCAATGAGACTAACCTGGATAAATAAAGGGTAAATGAAAAAACTGTGTGTCTCCCTGCTTGCTAAGAATGAGATGGGATCGGTGAGCTGCTTGCATTCCAGGTGAGCTGAACTAACGGGCAAAGAATGTGCACCATTCAAGCTGACGGTAAACTGAGAGGGAGTATGGTGGTGTGAGCTAAAGCCGTAACAATAGCCGTGTTTCCATCAAGGTTTCTAGCTGCGCAATTTGAAATAGCGCAGCAGAAAAGCTTAATGGAAACGGCAAATTGCGAGGTTACTTCCTGAATTACGCTAAAAAGTTTTTACGCTCGCTTGAGGTGGTTTTTGGGATTTGAGATGCGCTAAACGACAGATGGAAACACATTTTCCGACTCATTTCTGACGTAGCGAAAATTCACGTCACGTGACGTTCAGCTGTTTCCGCTCCGGACAACATGTAACATCGCTAAAACTAGTTGGCATGACAGAATAAATACAACTCGCCCGATAGCAACACGTACCTGAAATATTCTCTCGATTTTGACGAGATGTGTGGCCGGGTTCTGTTTTCAACCGCTACTTCCTGTTTACTGTAGACATGCGCAGTGCTGACGTCTGACGTAATGACGCTGACGTCTGACGTAATGACGCTGTGCGCGGCTTGGTAGAAGCGCTTCAAGCCAGTAGATGGAAACACTTCTGATCTGCATTAATTTGTATTTACATATTTGCGAGGTAGCTCAAAATACGAAATGAAAATGGATGGAAACACAGCTAATGAGGAGAGGAAATGTGAATGAAAATCTGCTTTGATAGCTGATCAAACTTTATAAACGCATGCTGGAAGCATGACGTTAAATTCTCCACTGTGTAAAACATTGGATTATTGTACCAATGAGGCCCTTTTAACTTTGTTAGAATTAAGTATGCACTTTAAAAAATATTTTAAAGGTAAGATTCAGTTTTTAAAAGCAAAATTCAGTGCTTTTAAAATCCCACTTCTGAGAAAGTTGGTTGATAATAAAAAGTTGGTGAGGCTGGATGTTTGTGCTATTAACAAAGTCTGTGATGTAAAATCCAAAACTTCTACGACTCACTGAAATGAATATATTCTAATTCAAGAGGCTCAAAACAAAATGTCAGGTTTTTTTTTTTAATGTTTTTTTGTTTGAGTTGTGATCACCTCTGCACCTTCTTACGCCAAAATTACACCACACGCGTCACGGCTCCGCCCCGCTCCGGTCCGACCTCCGCAGCAAATACGCACCCATTATAATCAATGACAGAATTTACACTGGCTCCGCACGGCGGCAGCGAGCTGCGGAGAGCGGACGGCAGTCCGTCAAAATTAGAAATTTTTCTATTTCTGCCGGACGCCGGAGCTGTGCGGAGGCACCAACAGGAAAAGGAACGAGCACAACTTCCGTATTTACAAAATAAAATCACCACGGGCGGACTAATCCTAGCTCTATACGGATTTATTTGTACAAAAATGCTGTCAAACTATCATTTATGACTACGCCTACAAACGCAATACAAGAAATAAATAAATAAATAAAGTATTTTATTCTGAAAATGTAATACCTCACTTCCTGTTACTCAAACCATGTCCTGTCGCTCATTTAATAATAATAATAATAATACTAATAATAATAATAATAATAATAATAATGTCTATTCCTGTCATCTGCATATGTTCCCATACACAGACGAAATTCGTCTCTGCATTTAACCCAACCACCTACCAGGTGGTGCAGTGAGCAGCCCGAAAGTGCCCGGGGAGCTGGAGAAATAGGTGTGCACTCATAGACACCCCAAGCTGGGTAGTGGCTGGGGCGCGAACCCGCGACATTTACGAGAGAAGATCAAGGCAGCAGTCTCTACTGTTGTTCTCCTTCTTCCACCGAATGAATTGTTTTGTTCTGACTTCCTTATTTATCACTTGATTTATCGCGCGATCCCGCAAATCCCGCGCATGCGTCTAGGAGCGGCGCATGCAGGCGGACCTGAGCTGAGCGGAGGTAGTGGAAATTGGAGTTTGAGACGCTCAGCTGCGACCTGCGGAGCGGAGCGGACCGTATGTAGTGTAATTTTGGCGTTAGACCCAAACATGTGCTTGAAAGTACTGGTACATATTTGTCCAAATATGTCCCTTTAAAAATCTCTAGTATTCCTTTTTGAGAAGCTGCATGTGTTTTGAAACAAGGTTTTTTAATTATTTCTTAAAAAACCTCAATCCAATAAAATTAGTAATGTGCAGTAACTGGTTATAAAAAAATGTTTCTAGATTTTGAATGTCTCGTCATCATGTTTTGCTTTTCCTTTGTATTTCTCCCTGCCTAAAATTAATACCCGTTTGGTCACATAGGCTAAAGTAGACCCATTAATCAGTCCTTTACTTGGCTCCTGAAGCTGTTTGTTGTGTTTTGTTTTCAAGCAGCTTTAGCTTTCATGTTGTTCTTGTGTCTGGACACCCACAGTTGTAAACCAGCGTAATAAGAGCACAATAAGGACATAGACTTGCACCGTCTCTCTCTTTACATCAAAGACGCTGGTGTTCTGCAGAGGCTGGGGTTACTGATGGTGTTTCGTAGCATTCTGGCTGCAGACAGAGCAGTGATCCAGAGGAGATGAGGGTGAGAGAATGTGACAAGTGTGGACCGAGTCATGGAACAAATCCTGGTAGCTGTAAACAGCACTGTCTCTCAGCTTCCTGCTCTGCTGTAGAAACGCAATTACTGCCTGTCTGCTAATTACTCCCTCACTCCCAGCGTGTCGTGCTGCAGACCCTCCACCTTCATGTGTCTTCTGCTCTGGCTTACTTAATGATAGGTCACAACTTCAGTGATCAAACCTATACTGTGTAGGTTGCTCTGCTAGATGTGAGCATAAAGAAATAGATGGTGTGATGAATCGGTGATCAGTGGGAATGAAAATATGAAAAGCTACTTCCCGTTGGGTAATTTGTTGTTGGGAGTATTCACCTGGTAATGTGTAATGAGTGTGTGGTTGATGTAGTTTTAGATCAGATTCTCCACAGAGGGTTTTTCTTGTTCACAGCTTGAACATAACTTTTATTATCATCACATATATAGACAAATAACTGCTAAATCTATGGAGTCACACCTAACTAGTATGTTTTATGTGTTTTGAATAATAATATGAATAATGGAGGTCCCCTTTTTTCTTCAGAAAATGTGTTCTTGAAAATTGTTTTATATACTTTTAGAAATGGTTATTTCCTATTATTAAAGCCACAATTAAAGCCACAATTAA
>JBBPBX010071668.1:0-18256 GCA_038048925.1 Garcialebias charrua | reverse complement strand
TATTTACAATATCCATCCATTCATTATATTTACCCACTTCTTCCTTTTTGGGTGGCGGGATCGCCAGTTCCCATGACCAGCTATCACTGTGCGAGGGGCGGGGTACACCCTGGACAGGTCTCCAGTCCATCACAGGGACGCACACAGACAAACAACCATTCACACTCTCACTCACCTAGGGACAATTTAGAGTTACTAATCAGACTAACATGCATGTTTGAATCAGAGTAACCTGCTTGCTGAGAGGCAGCAGCTCTACCAGTTGCGCCACCGTGCTGACCACCTTTACAATGTTACATCAATAATCAAACTGTCAGAGCACTGACTTAAGCTGGAACAGCAGTAGTTCCAGTGGCCAATGTTGGTCTTTTATGTTTTCTAAATAACTATAAATGCACATCTGGTAACTACTGTTCCATTACATTGCCACACTGTACCGTAATCAGAATACTGTAGTCAAATACTGTATTGTAATTATTTATTTATTTTTTTCATTTTCAGGTACTGTGCATGAGCCCATGGTGTCATCATGCTGCAATAGTATTGTTGGTTGCAGGCTCTGCGTTGAACAGTGGCGGGACAGCTCTGACTTTTGCCCAAAATGTCGAGGTGATGGTTTTACGGACAACACGCAAAGGCTCGTTGGTCTTTCTGAGGCATTTTCTGCACTGGAAAACATACTGTAGTATTAGGTAATCGTAAGGTATTTATTTTGCACTGTTCTGCACTTGTTCTTGTTCATATTTTACATATAAAATAGTAAATATTGTATTTTTCTAATGCTGATATTTTAAACTGAGTAATGGGAGTACAGGTAGTCCCCGACTTACGAGCGAGTTCCGTTCCTGCGAGTTGCTCGTAACACGAAAATTCGTAAGTTGGAACACGAAGCACGTGTTCTCGTAAGTCCGGATTTTCGCTCATAAGTTGGAACATTTATGCTAGCGCTACTACGAACACTCGTTTTTCATCAAAAACGTTCATATTAGTTCATAAACATGGTCGGAAACGTGTTTCCAAACGGTTAGCTAACACACTTTTATCTAAAAACACAAAAAAGTGCTGTATTTTTTACAAATTTACTTCTCTTTCGCCAGCTCGTATGTCCGGGACCTCGTATGTAAGAGCGCTCGTAAGTCGGGGACTACCTGTATTTTTTGTTTTACTTTTTTTTTCCTCTCTACATTTAAATGTACACATTTGTGTGTTTTTGGTTTGGCAACATTGCTCTCATGTGGCAACAAGCAATAAGTAAAAGTGTTCTTTGGCCAAGTGTTGTATACAGGTAGTCCCCGACTTACGAGCGCTCTTACATACGAGGTCCCGGACTTACGAGCTGGCGAAAGATAAGTAAATTTGTAAAAAATACAGCACTTTTTTGTGTTTTTAGATGAAAGTGTGTTAGCTAACCGTTTGGAAACACGTTTCCGACCATGTTTATTAACTAATATGAACGTTTTTGATGAAAAACGAGTGTTCGTAGTAGTGCTAGCATAAATGTTCCAACTTACGAGCGAAAATCCGGACTTACGAGAACACGTGCTTCGTGTTCCAACTTACGAATTTTCGTGTTACGAGCACCTCGCAGGAACGGAACTCGCTCGTAAGTCGGGGACTACCTGTATATGTTTACAACATACTTTGAATTCAGCCAGTCTGAGAATACAGTAATGATTAGATTCAAGTATTTTATGTTTGCAAGTATTTTATGTTTTACTTTTTTTTCCCCCTCAAATTTAAAATGTACACATTTGTGTTTTTTGTTTGGCAACATAGATAAGTACAAGTGTTCTTTGGCCAAGTGTTATATGTTTACAAAAAACTTGAATTCAGCCAGTCTGAAAATAATGGTTAGATGCAATACGTTATGTTTGAAAAAGACATTCATTGCACAAAATAAAAGTTTTATTACAGTTTATTTGGCATGTTATTCATCCAAAGTGTCAATACCTCTTTTTCAACACCAATTAAAGAAGTCTACCTGGTTAGCAGAATCTTTGTGAAAACTACCTTGTCATGCATATCTCTGTGTTACACTGATGAGATACATCAAGGCATCTTGAAAGGGAACAAAGTTGTTGTTTACCACTTCATTAAAAAGAAGGGAAATATCAGGGTAGTTCTCTGTGAAGTCCGTTTCTGCACGATGCCTTTCCACCTCGGATGAAAAGGGATCTGTTCCGAACTGAGAACTCCATGTCAGCGAGGATCCCAGCTCCTCTTCATACAGGTTGGCCACAACAGAGGCACTGGGCAGGAGGTTTTCTGCTATTTTAACTGGACATCCAACTTCTGCAAGTTCATTGGGTATTCCATGGCCTGAAGCAATAAAACATGGTAATGAAAAACAGTGAAACAAACTTTTTTAAGTATCAGTATCTGCTACATGTACTACTATACTGAAAAGTTACTGGTCAAAGATTCTAGTCTTGTATATATTCATTTTGTTTACCTGGGATTCTGTGTGCATTCCATGATCTCACCACTCTGTCTAGTCCTATTTCACTTAACTGACATGTCAGTTGTGAGGTGCAGAATTTAGTTAAGTTATCCTCCATACTGAGGACTTCTTGGTCTTGCAACTGTACCAGGGCTTGCTTCAGAGGGTAGTTCACTCTGTTGTTCACTTCAGGCCAAAGCCTTTCCACTCTGTGATTCTATAGATGAAATAACATGTTTTCTAATGGTAGAGGCTACAAGAATTATGCTCATAGACTCTTGTACAACTTAAAAAACTCACCCTTGTTGATGTTGTCTGGAGGTACGGTGGCCTGCTCGTGTTGTGTCTGTATTGTGCCATTTTTTCTTGCATATACAAGCACATGTAAAATTCCCTCCCATGATCAACCCTTAGTTGATCCCACATTCCATACTTGAGGACTGCAGGTCTGGAATAAAATGTACATAAATTGTTAGAAAAAAAAAAAAAACACAGTAAGACTTATACAAAGCAGGTTATTAATTACTGTTGACTCAAATGATTTATTTGATTATCAATTTCTAACACATTATTTCCTGGAGACCTTCCATAGTTAACATAAATTAGGAGTTTTCATGTTTTTTTTATGCTTGAGTGGGTTTTCTCCAGGTCTGGTTTCCTCCCACAAACCAAAAACATGTATGTTAGTCTGCCTTCAGCAGGCCTCCCTTGCAAAAGAGATCTGTTATCTCAATGGGATTTGCCTGATTAAATATAGGTTAATAAAACTGCTTGGCTGTACGGACGTTTAGAAAAAATGAAGTCCAACATTTGATGCTGTTTGACGGCTGCTTTTGGTTGTTGCAGAAATTGAAGCTACACAAATAACAGTTTTAATAAACAAAAGTACAGTGTTTAATGGAGCATTATATACATTATTGTGATAGTAAACTAGTACAGTTATTGTACATATACACAACAATAGTGCAAATGGATTTTCTAAACTAAGTGAGTCTGACCATCTGGTTTGTGTGTTTTTTTTACCTGTAAACTTCCTCAAAGATCACAAAGTTGTTTTTTATTGGCATGGTGGAATTTGAAACAATTTTATTGCTGTACCCATCCACAGCCAAAACATGGGTCACACCAAACATGCCAAGCTTCTCATTCTGATCCAGGTGTAGTTTATGACCCATACACTCGGCATGATAGGGGGCAGGATTTAGATTCCGAGCACCCTTAATAAAGAAAGAAATATATAGATTATTCCTTTTTCAAAAAAACAACTATATATATATATTTATTTATTTTATTATTATTATTTTTATCCTAATCTGTGACTGTGAGCGATATGGTGCAAGAAATCGGTTAATTTATTCTTTATATATATATATATATATATATATATATATATATGAGTGATAGATGGGAGGCCTACGTTGTATATACTGTACAGTACAGTGAAGTAGATGTAACTACTGTATACACCCAGTGCTCACTTGTCTAGCGGTGTCTGAGAATGTGCACTCCGCCATTGCGCCAGGTTACCATGGTAACGGTAAACAGAAATGTTAACGATTACTCTCACCACCACTTACCTCACGTCGGTATGCATGATATGGCTGATGAATCTGTTTCAAGACTTGTCCTACTCGCCGTTCTCCTGCCCGCACTCCCATCGACGACAAATATCCTGTCATAAACTTGCGCCCGGGCCCGTCTGATGAAGAAAACTATGTTAAAAATAGAAGCTAAAATATTATAGCCTACCCCAAATAAAAATCCACGTTACCTCATATATTGAGCCAAGCACAGCCTTCTCCAACTCTGCGTCCGAAACGTTATTTTTGCGTTTCAGGTTGTGCTGTGCGCACACTCTTCTGACGCTCATTTCCGAGCTCTGTTGGATCCCCATCTGTTGCAGTGTAAAAGAAATCTCTGCGTGTGTTTTGCCTGTCTTAAACAACTCTTTGATTAATGCCAAGTGTGTTTCCAGCGAGGCCATGGTGTCGATGCGCGCGCAACACACAACACACACACACACACACACACGAAAAGACAACTTCCGGGTCACTCATTTGTTAGAAAAGAAAAATAAAAAACAAATAAGTCCGCAGGACATTTTTCAAAAGTTTGATTTTTGATTGAGGTTGAAGTCCAAAATGCAGAAAAACGATGACGTATTGTATTTTTTGATTCACACATGAAAAGGAATATTGAAATGACACGTCGTTTTTTCCTTTTTTCATTTTTGTTATGCAATGGAAAATCAATTGAACGAAGGGTACACGGACCTATCTGCCCCTTATTTCACAGTTTGCTCAACCAATGATAACCTTCAAACTACATCACAAAATGAATAACTACTTAATTTTTCTAATACACAAACTACATCACAAAATGAATACCTCTATTAAATTTTTTAACTGTAATACACGAACACACTAAGCTACATCGTAAGTACAACATAAGTGTAATACACAAAAACATAAACACTAAGCTACATCATATATGTGACTGGCCATGGCAAAACCAGGAACAAGTCTCCCCTGGGTCATTTTGAGTTATTCACAGAATCTGAAAGTGTGGGTTCTAAGCTATCCGATGATGCCAAACACATGTCGCTCAAAAAAAAATGAAGAAGATACAGCCATTTCAATGTTGGCAATCTGCAAATAAGATTAGGGAGAAAACAGGCCTCAAAGCTTTAGAAGAATGTCCCCATTCCAGAAGCATTACCTGGGGGTGTTAACAATTGCTGTTCATTTACATTAATTTGCGTTAACCCAACCCCCAGCACTGACTGTCAACACAGACTCACAGCCTAGGAAGGTGTGCAGAACTTCAGCTTTGCTGGCAAATAGGGGTATGAATCTCTCAGTGTCTGGAGAATTGATTTGATTCCGATTTTTGGTGTCACGATTCGATTCAAAATCAATGTTTCGATTCAGAAACAATTTTTGATTCAACAATGATTTTTCTATTAAAATGGTCATGAATTTAGTTTCAGCTTTGTAACTGACAAGCTGAAAAGAATAAACAACAATGTAAACAAATGGAGCATTTATTTAAAACAATAATTTTAAACTGAGAATATTAAACAACAATGTAAACCAATGGAACATTTATTTGAAACAATAATTTTAAACTGAGAATATTAAACAACAATGTAAACAAATGGAGCATTTATTTAAAACAATAATTTTAAACTGAAAACATTAACAACAATGTAAACAAATAGAACATTTATTTAAAACAATAATTGTAGGTTCTGTACTTTATCAAAGTTTTTGAATCATTTGATATTCATACCAAAAATACAAACAAATAATACAGGAATGCATTAAATGCTGTAACTTGAATTACCAGTACTGTATTAGGTTATAGTTGCCTGGATTCCTCTAAAACAATAAAATAAAAATCTAGGAACAAATAATTAATCCATCCATCATCTTTAACCACTTCTTCCTTTAAGAGTCATGGGGCTCACTGGTGTCCATGTCCAGCCATCACTGTGTGAGAGGCGGAGGGCACCTGGACAGGTCTCCAGTCCATCACATACAAATAATTCAAAATATACAGACAAAAACAGACTTCAGCCTACCAAAGTGTAGTAACCTTTAACTCAAGCATTATAAGAGGGGGACAATAATGCTGTCATTGCTAGTATCACTCAGCCCTCTGTGAATAGCAAACAACCATCAGGGTGCTAACGATCCATTGTTAGGCTGATGGTCCTCCTTGATCATGTGAGCAGCTGGTTTCGGCTGTCATCAGCAAACTGGTTCATCCACTGTGAGAGGGTGCTAAAGACTGAGCTGACTCCAGTCTTAGCTTTTTTAGATTTTTCTACCTGGATTATTGAACATGCATCAGGGTAAAATTAAACATGTTTAAAAATTGATTTTGGAGCATTTAGAATTGATTCTGAATCGCCAGGACTAAGAATCCAGAGTCTTTAAAAAATCTATTTTTTCCTACACCCCTACTGGCAAACTTCCTTTTGATCTTTAAAAAAACAACATTAATACAAAGAATTGTATTTTATGTTATTGTGACATGTTTTACACATTAATAATGTTAATTGTTTTGTTACAGCCCACCCCAAAAAATAAGGGTCACAACTAGTCAAGTCAAGTCAATTTTATTTATATAGCACAGTTAAAAGGGTCCCCGGTTCAAATCCCGGTCTGGGGGCCTTTCTGGGTGGAGTTTGCATGTTCTCTCCGTGCATGCGTGGGTTTTCTCCGGGTGCTCCGGTTTCCTCCCACAGTCCAAAAACATGCATGTTAGGCTGATTGGTAACTCTAAAATTGACCCTAGGTGTGAGTGAGACAGGTCCCTCTTGTAAATGAGTCCCCGTGGCTCAACGAGGCTAGCCTGTATAAATAAAGCTTGAATGAAAAAAAAAAACAGATAAACTGTTATCAAGGTGCTTCACACACACAACATAAAAGAGGTTTAAAAATTTAATGAACAGTATCACACACCAATGGTAAAAATTATGATATTAACAGCAGTAAAAGTATAATAAAAATGGTGTTAAAGGTACAGGACAGGAATGCACTTTATAAAGTTGATGACACTGGAAAAGTTTGTATAATAGCTGAAGATGTTGAGTAAATTCAGGAGATGCTTATGTTGCATCTAAGAAGGTTAGACAGGGGGAAAACAAAATAAAATAAGGCTTTACACACACCAAGCTCCTGCACAGACTTATTTTAGATGTCACAAAGGTGTTGGTGCTACATGACTTTTGTGTCATCAGGGCAGAAAGGCCTTATCTTTGCTGTAGGTCTTTTTTATTAAGCTTTTGTGGGCTGGTCGGTTTCCATCCATCCATCCATCCATCCATTCATCCAAATAATGTATTTCAAAGAAAGAAAGATTTCTTGTTTCACCAAATATATATTAACATGAAAAATAAATTCTAAAGATAACCTTACATAAAGATAAACAAAAACATTTTAGAGCAAAATTATCTGGGAAAAACAAGGCTATTTTAATTAAACACGCTGCTCCATTCAGCTTTTTTATCATGATGACAGCAGCTGACAGCAGCTGACAGCTGCGTCAACGGCTGATCCATCCGATGTTAACTGTACATTTTACCTTTTCAAACGGCCAGTTGAATCTGCATAATTGGTGCACCATTATCGTGCTTTAAATTTTAGTTTCTTTGCTGCGATTTGTAAAACCTAAGCCAATCAAACGCGTGTGATTGCGCGATGCGCGGCTGGACACAGACCATGGCTGGAGACACGGAGCCGAGTGGAGGCTCACTTTACCGCAGTGGCTGGAGCGCATTGCGCGGTGATTACGCGTGTCTGCTTTGTCTAATGAAATAAAGATAGTGGATGGATGGATGGACGTATGTATGTATGGATGGATGGATGTATTATGTAGGATGGAAACTGATTTGCTTGCGATTTGCTTGCGCACGCAGTAAAAGCTTCTTTTTTTTTTCCTCGGGTCGGTCGGAAAAACAGCTGACAGCTCTGACGCTTTGATCGGCTTTATTTTATTATTTTCCTTGTTCCTTGTGTCCACTGGGCGATCTATAGATGTTAAGTAGCCATGTGCTTCTTTCAAAGCTGCACGTTATTGGCCGAAGCCAGTAACAAAGCTCTGATACCAGCCAAACAAGTCCCGCATGTTAATCAGCTGAGAGGGTCCCCGCCCCCAGTACGCAAATCACTGCGGCTTGGTTTTACTCTGAAAACAAACTGATTTCTAACACAAAGTTTATCAGTTTAAACACTTATAAAGTGTTTTTTAAAGCATGGGATGGTTTCTTCACAACTTCAACTGGTACATTTAGCAAAAAAACGATTTTCACTAATTTCTCAGAAGTTGAAGCTTTTATTGATTTTTTCTCAGTTAGAGTGTGCCGACTTGTTCCTGGATTAGGAGTGGCTGGTCACATATAGTTTTTGAGCAAGTCCTTTTTGACCTTTTTCTTATACATTGATTTTGCATTTTTAACATCACTCTCCAGAACATTCCACAATCGAACTCCCTGAATTGAGGTAGACCGTCCCTTTAAGCTGGTTCTGAATTGTGGTTTGATGAATATCTGTCCCTTTGAGATTTTAATAACTTTTGTCTTTTTATAAAATTTCTTTGGATATTTAAAGGTAATGTGTTATTATGAGCCCTATACATTATTATTTTTTTTTTTTATCATTAAATTTATTTATTCATTTTATAAAAAAAGAACACACAACAAACACGTTTCTTGTATAAAAAATAAAATACATGTATAAAATGAAAGGCGGCAGAAGAAGAAAATATCTTATTATGTCTGCCCCTTTTCAAAATAAAAAATCATTTCAAACAATAATTATATTTAAGTAATAATGAAAAAAAGGAATAACACATCTCAATTTTCAAATTTCGAGATATTACACATTGATCTACTTCATACGTATTTCTTCAACAATTCACTTTTAGTGTTAATTTGTCTTCCAACTGATCGTTATATGCTCAATTTCCTTTTTCCAGCCACTTATTGCTACTTGTCCCAACTTTTTTGGGATTTGTTGACACTGTGAAATTTTGAATCAACAGATTTTTCCTTTGAAATGTTATATTTACTCAGATTAAACTTTTGTTCTGTCATCTATGTTCTATTCCAAATAAAATACTGACATTTGCCATCTCCACATCATGGCATTCAGTTTTTATTCACAATCTGTTTAGTGTTCCAACTTTTTTGGAAACTGGTTTGTGTGTGTATATATACAGGTAGTCCTCGGGGTACGGCGGTCTCGACTTACGAACGCATCTTATTACCGTAAAAATCGCCGTACAACACGCTCCTGTGTATAACACACTTTGTCCAATTATTGTCAATAAATTGGAGAAATCCATAAAAAACACGCTTTGCCCTATAACACGCATCTATTATGTGTCACCGCTATGCGACGCGTCAGCGCCTCATTTGCCCTGCTGAAAATGGCGGCCACAGAAGCGAGCCAGCATGGACTTTACAAGATTAACACGGTAAAAACAATTATTTCTTTGCTGAGAAAAAAATATAATTCTTAGCTGACATTATAGCACAAGGGTTCCTGAACTTAACCGTTCCTTAATCAATTCACGAAATAGTCAAATCTGCTAGATTTAAATTGTTTCGTTGACTTCTTCCAAACAAGTCTCAGGCGCTATGAAAATAAATTATAAATAAATCGAATTTTATCTCAAATGTCTTATACAGGGCAACAGTCTGTAAATTAAACCCATATAATTACACTCTGTAAGCCTAAAAAATATCAGTCGAGTGGTTTATCTAAACAGTACGGAGCTAACTGCTAACAGCTAAAAGAGCAAAAAAATTTTTAGCTCTAAATATCTTCTTCAGCTAACAGTTTGTAAATGACCACCAAATAATTACGCTCTGTAAGTTTCAAGAAAATCCGCGGTGTGGTTTATGAGTTATCTTGCTAAAAAAACAGCTAGTAAAACAGCTAACAATGGTTAGCTCCAGAGCAGGCGGCCAGGCAGCGACAGAGTCAGTCCGACCAGAGGAGGCTTTTCGGACACATGAGCTAGAAACGGTCGGTGTACTCCTCTGGAAGTGTCCCCCTAGCGGACAAAAGTGATACTGCACCATTTTTTGCCCAAAATGAAAAATGGCGATATCAGTGCCAAAAATGGGTCTAAAAATATGGGGGAAAATCCACAAATTAACACACTTCGGCGTATAACACGCAGGGCATTCAAATGAGTAAAAAAAAAGTGTGTTATACGCCGATTTTTACGGTAATAAAAATATAAAATTACATTTAAAATTATTTTTTTATTTATTTGTGTTTAAATGTTCTTGATTTCATGTGTACAGCACTTTGTTGCAGCTGTGGTTGTTTTAAATGGCTTTATAAATAAAGTATTATTAGTATTATGGGGCAGCACAGTGGCACAACTGGTAGAGCTGCTGCCTCTCAGCTAGCAGGTCCCTGGTTCAAATCCCGGTCCGGGGGCCTTTCTGGGTGGAGTTTGCATGTTCTCTCTGTGCATGCGTGGGTTTTCTCCGGGTGCTCCGGTTTCCTCCCACAGTCAAAAAACATGCATGTTAGGCTGATTGGTAACTCTAATGCCCCTTTTCCACTTGGTGGCGCGGGTCGGATGTGACGTCATATTTGCGTGCCAAACGCACGTTGGACAGCATTTCCACCTCACAGATGTGCGGCGCCGCGCCAAGATTCCGGACTCATCTCATAGCAGGGCCCAGGCCGGCTGGCCCCGAACCGTGGGTAGGAGGCTGGACTGAGTTTGAGGAAGTGGCTGCCGCGAGGGAGCAAAGACGGAAGGACTTTACAAGATTAACACGGTAAAAACCATTATTTGTATTTAAAATTATAACAAACATGTGTCTTAAGCTGAACTATTCCTTAATAAATTCACGTTGTTGTCAAAACGGCAGGATTTTAAAAAGTAGTTTCGCCTGCACGTGAACCGTCTTTATTTCTGTAATGTAGCTAAATAAACGCTTTAAAAAATATATTTTATAGCTGACGTTATATCAAGAGGGTGCTTGAGCTGAACAGTTCCTTAATAATTTCACGTTGTGGTCAAATCAGCTGGATTTAACAAAGTAGGTCGAAACGTGCACATCACATGCACGCGCAGGTGGGGTCGATCGGCGTTCTTTCTTTTAAATGTAGCTAAATAAAAGCTTAAAAAATATATTTCATAGCTGGCTTTATACCACGAGGGTTCCTCAGGTTAACAAGTCCTTAATAATGTCACGTTGTGGTCAAATCTGCTGGATTTAAATTGATTTGTTTTGACTACTTCCAAACCTGTCACATGTGCTACGAAAATAAATTATTAAAAAATCGAATTTTAATTCAAATAACTCCAACAGCTTACAGTATGTACATGAACATCTTGTGATTACATTTTGTTAGTTTGAAAAATATCTGCTTTGTGGTTTCTGAGATATAAGATATGTGTTAAATACTAGTAGAAAAAAAAGCTAGGTCGACACACTTATGTCTATAAAAAATCGAATTTTAATTCAAATAACTCCAACAGCTTACAGTGTGTACATGAACACGTTGTGATTTCACTGTTTTAGTTTGAAAAATATCTGCTTTGTGGTTTCTGAGATATTTGATATATGTATATATATCTTACATTTATCTTATAAAATATATCTACATATAAAACAGTTTCTAGACTGAATTACCGGTAACCATGTTTTTCTTTTTTTTACAGTTAAGACGAAGAAGTCAACACCAGAATTTATCAACTTGTGTCTTAGGGAGGAAGCCCATGAGACAACGGGAAATAAATCATTTAGGTGGATGCAGTATTTATTTTTGTGCTTTTTTCACTTCTTAGTTTTCATAATAAACATTTTATTTCTTAAGTGGTGTCATTGAACAATAATTTCCTAAACATATTTTACAATGTTAAGTGTGTACAGCAGTGGTCCCCAAACTTTTTCCTGTGAGGGCCACATAACTTTTCCCTTCGCTGGTGGGGGGCCGGAGTCAGTTTTTAACAGGAAAAAGTGTGACGATTGCAGGAGTGCCTAAATCAGGGGTGCCCAACCTTTTTTGAACCAAGAGTTACTTTTGAAGTCGGCAGTTTGCCGAGAGCTACTCGTCCAGTCTCAGTATCAAAAAACAAAATTTTTCATCTCCCTACTCCTCACTTCTTTAAAGTAAATAAAACAGAACGTAATGTGTTGCTAGTTTTATTTAATTAAAGTATTTTATCAAAGTAAAATGACGCAATATTTGAAAAGCACACCATATTTTTTAAAGAAACGAATAAACAATGAACTGAACAATATAAAACTCCCTCATTTACACTAACTATTTACAAAAAGTGACTTACAAAGGTGCAGATTTACAAATCTCCAACAACTATTTCAAACCTCAATAAAACCTAAATATCAAAACTAGGCAGCTGCTCTGTGCAGCAGGATGGTGTCATCTGGTGCAAGCTGTATAAAATAAATGTGTCTCTACCTTAGTGGCACTTCTGACACTGAGAGGAGGAGGCGCGGGGCAGTATGAGGTGGTTGGGAGGCGCAGGCAGGTCTCCAGATGATCATCAGTCATTGTGGATCTGTTTTTGGACTTGATGATTTTCATGTGTGAAAAAGCAGACTCACACAGGTAGGTAGATCCAAAAAGTGCTGTTAAGTTCAAAGCACATCTTCGGATGTAAGGATACTTTTCTTCTGAGAGCAGACTCCAGAACTCTCCATCCACGCCAGGTGATACTCGAATTACAGATGAGGCAAATAGACTTTGAATTAGAATAAACAAAAAAATACTCCTCCTCCCACTCTGTGTGAAAATAATATTTATGTGAAAGGGAGACAATTCAACTTACTCCTTCATCTTTAAAAACTGTGTTAGGATATGCTAAGTACTTGGTGACCGTACAGTACTGTACATGTATTCATTTGTAAAAAAAAAAAAAAAAAAAAAAAATTACTATTGTTCTGGGGGCCGGACCAAATGTGGGGGCGGGCCGGATGCGGCCCGCGGGCCGTAGTTTGGGGACCACTGGTGTACAGTATAGTGTTTGTTTAAAAATATACTGGAAGTTAAGAATATTTTCCATTTGCATTTCACCTTTAAAGAATCATAAGAAAAAGATTATTAGATTTGAACAGCCCTCCATCCATCCATCCATCCATCCTTCCTGATGTCGTGTCATGAGTAGTGCAGCAGCTTTTGCCAGGATGCACAGACGTCAACATCAACCCATCCATCCATCCATCCTTCCCGATGTCGGGTCGTGGTGCAGCAGGTTTTCCAAGGATGCACAGACGTCAACATGAACCCATCCATCCATCCTTCCTGATGTCGGGTCGTGGTGCAGCAGCTTTTTCCGGGGTGCACAGACGTCAACATCAACCCCGATGAAGCTGTTCTTGGATGCCCAAACGAGTTTCCTGATCAACAAACATTTAATTATTAATACTTTGTTTTTACGTTTAAAGAAACATGCTTTTAATGTTTAAGGGACAGTTTAAACCAAATTATCCATTTGCATTTGACTTTGAATTATCCCTGACAAAATATTACCGTTTAAATTTAATGAAATACAAACATTTAATATTACAGGGCCAATTGAAACCTAATTAATTCCTAATCTGTACCTTACTGTAAAAATAGTTTAACTGATTACAGGGCAGTGCGATCAATGTGTTAAGCAATGTTAACAGGAACCTTGTACATATATGAGAATAATCTTTATTATAAAGAAAAAAATGGAAAACACAGGGGTTTAAAACAAGCTGAAAAGTCTATAAAGTAAGATTAGAGCATTAAATAGCTCAAGGGACATTACCGCCAACAGGTGGTGAGACAAGGTCCTGCAGGGTGTTCTTCTTCTAATGTTTAGTGGTGGCTAGTAAATAGCTTGAGGTAACACTACCGCCACCACGTGGTAGGACGAGTGAGATTCTACACCCCGCCCACAGAAGGGCTGCAGTAGTGAATGGAGACAAAACCGTACATGTGAGCCGATCCTAACTGGAACAGACCGGACCAGACTGAGCCGCTCTGGGCCGGTAAGTGGAAAAGGGGCATAAATTGCCCCTATAGGTGTGAGTGAGTGAGACAGGTCCCTCTTGTGAATGAGTCCCCGTGGCTCAACGAGGCTAGCCTGTATAAATAAAGGTTGAATGAATGAATGAATTATTATTTTTATTATTATTTTTAAGGCGATTTATGCAGTTTCCGCCAGTTTCCTTAATACTGTAACAACACTTTAGCATGTTTTCCTCATTGTTGTTTCAGTATGAATTAGGGCTGGGCCATATCATATTGTTCCCGGTAATACCGGTAAAAAAAGCTTGCCCGGGCAAAAAAGTTATATCATGATATGCTAATTTCATGACGTAATACGTCAGGGCGCCCCACCCCCTTAACAACCGAGCGCTTCAAACGACCAAACCGAACTGCGCACCTCCCTCCACCTGTCTGTACTGGTGTAACGCTAATTACTAGCTAGCTAAATGCTAAAAACAAACAACGCGCATCTCAGCTTCTCTCCCTACTGCTCTAAACTGCAGGTACAGACAGCTCAAATGTCTCCCCCTCCCCCCACCCCGCTCTGAGCAGCCGGTGCTGTGTCTTCCCCGCTCTAAACTATCGGTACAAACACGCGCTGCTCAATTCTCTCTTGAGTTCCAAAGTCGGTCCACGGACCAAGAGGCAGGTGATCAGAGACAAATCAGTTAAAAAAATGAATCATTCCTGCATGAACAGATGAAGCTGAAACACCAACAAGCTTCAGGGTCAGCTGATCACCTTGTCACAAGTTCTGGAAGTTATAGTCATAAAGGCAACATATATTTTGTTGTATGTTACATTTATGCTCAACAGATCTTAAAGGGGACCTCAGATGGGTTTTTTAAATTTTTATGGTATTTCTGTGGGCTATCCAGACCCTATTCCTTCAATTTAATGCACAAAATAATTCTTAGATAATCAATTATACCCTTTTTAATTCTGCCATTTTCAGTGGCGGCTCGTGACATTTTCACCAGGGGGGGCTATACAGGGAATCCTCGAGTTACGTCAGGGATCCGGACCTACGAGTGTGACTTAGGTCGATTCTGCCGTATCTCGCGGACCAAAAACACGTGCCTGTCGTAGGTCCGCATTTCTGACGTAGGTCGCGGCTATACCGTTAACGGAGCGACGCACACACATTTAACGGCATGAGACTGAACAAGCGGACATCCTGTGCCATAAACATGCACAGAACTTTATTTACAAACACTTACATAACACATTATACCACACATTCATCCATAAACACACAAAACCAGTACAGCATGTACTGTACAGGTACAGTACTGTAATGTTTTTTCCAGCACAGACAAAGCATACAAAATACTGTACAGTACAAATCTCTTCCTGAACAGTTCTCAGCCATAATCTGCAAATGAGTTCAACCATGAAACATGAACACTTCTCTTTGAGCAGGAGCTGTTAACATCAAAATCCAAATCAAATCAAATCAAAAAATCAAAAAAAATCAAAGCAAATCAGCAGGAACTCCCATCCATCCATCCATCCAGCAGCAGCAGCAGCAGCACCAGCTTATTGACATGAATCAGCACCAAATCAGCCGAAAATCACATCCATGCAACCATAATGTTTTTGAAACCAGTGCAGTCCATGTGGTGTTTGTGTTTGTGTGCAGTCCATGTGCATGAAAAAGTCCATGAACTCTAAAAAAAGCTAGAAGCAGCAGAAAAAGGAAACAAGGAAACAAAATGTCCTTACTTTGACTGAAGTGTAGGTAGCCACTGATGTTTTTCTCAAGTTCAAACCTGGATCAGATGGAACTGCTTAGCCAGTGCTCAACCATGAATGATGGGAGCATTTTAGGCCAGGTGTGGGCTCAGTGGTGTGGTCCTGATGTGAGCAGTTCTGTCCATCAGAACAGGTGTTTTTTTGTTTGTTTTTGCAGCAGTCATACATGCAGAAGGTGTTGACACAGGTGATGGATGGAGGCAGATGGAAGGACACCAGAGACAGGCAGGACTGATGTCCTGGACGACAGAGGCAGGACAGAGTGGACACACGTCCATCCATGAGGAAAGTCCACGATGTGAGCTGTGAAGAAATAACAACAACACAAAAGTGAAAGACTATTATTGAAAGACTATTGAAAGACTGTTCAGTACAGCAGGACAGATTCTCTCTCCCTAAAGAGCCAGACATGGACTCAAAAACTTTGAAAACCAACTTCTTCTGAACTTGAACAAGAAATTCTTGCTGCAATATTAAAATGTGTCAGTTCATGGGATGTTAGGAGACAAGAGATTTCTCCAAATGTCTCGACACTCAGGTCCAAGTTTTGAAAATGTTGTCAGGAAGTTAAAGTATTGTTCATTGTTGATCCATTACAAGATTGACTAGACAATATTTTAACTAGAGTTGATGACAAACGAGTTGAAGTGATCTATTCCTTTGTTAGTTGTGTCTAATGCTCCTTTTTTCAAACAGACAACTTTTACTTAAATGTGTTTACTGCAGTTAAAATGACACATTGGTTTTATTTTGTGTTAAATAAAAACTTTCAAAGGTATAATCATTCCTCTTTCTTATTTTGCTTAATTGTATTTAACTCATCACTGAAATTCTGACACACAGAATCAAAAGTCCAAGTGTGAACTGTGTCACAGAGTAAACACAATAAAAACATGCATTATCTGCAGCATTGTTCATTAAAATGGCTCAACACTATTAATGTATTACAGAAAATATGCATACAGTACGCACACTTAATGGTATTGTAGACCATTGCATTAGTTAATACATTCAGCAAGTACTTTTACTTTAATACTTTAAGTATTTTTAAAAGCAAGTACTTATTTACTTTTACTTAAGTAAAAATATTAATATGGTACTTCTACTTTTACTAGAGTAAATTTTTGTCTGTTTATTTGTACTTTTACTTAAGTACAGTGTTTGAGTACTTTCTCCACCACTGGTATTATTACAGTATTTGGGTACCGTAGTATGTGGGTTGTGCGGTGGCGACCAATTCCACTTCTCAGAAACATCCAGGCTGCATCACCTCATGCCATGTCCTCCTGTACAGTGGAAGAAAAATGTTTCAGGGCTGCTACAAACAGGTTCATAAAACCATCTTTTTTGGTAAATGCAAATGCTTATTGTCAATTACCATGTGACGTGTGCTGCTGACCACTTGACCAGGTCACCCTTGTAAAAGAGATCTCCATCTCAACGGACTCTACCTGGAAAAATAAAGGTGATTGATTGATATAGCAGACATCTGGTGAATATAAAAGTTTATATTGTCTGATATTTAACAGGTTTGACTTCAGCTCAACTTTTGTACACAAGCTTGAGTTAAAAACATGAACATCTGATAATCATAACATTAACACATGAACATCTGATATTCATAATATTAACACAACACATGAACATCTGATAATCATAACATTAACACACAACAACTGACAATCATTATATTAACACACGAACATCTGATAATCAAAATATTAATACATAAACACCTGATAGTCATAATATTAAACACATAACGTTTAGAAAACACTTTTGTAACATCTAGTTGAGAGCCATATCAGTCAGGAATAGTAATAAGCATTAGATAAAGAAACACCACAACGTTCATAAGCACAGCTAGTAGCTAGCTGTGTGACTGACAGCAACACACGACACCACGTCACGCACCACAGATGAGAACAGCTCAAACTTTGCTCATGTGCGCTTAGAGATTTATTAAACTCACAATTATTACTTGCTTACCTGTGTAGAAAGGCACCATTAATAATTACTGCTGTTTCAACCTCTCTAGTTGGCCGTGTGATCAGCTCTGAGTGTAAACTGAGATGGTCCCCCTGCTCCTCCTCCCTCCTGGCTCGAACCGGAAGCGCTGGCGATCCATGGCAATAAGAGACGAGTCCAGGCTCGAGGGCGACGGAAAATGCGACCTGTACAGTCCAACAGTTTTGGACAGATGGGACATAAACTACGCATGCGCTAGCGCGCTAGTTATAATTAGATTCAATGGAAAAGCCGCAGGCGGCGCCCAGCGGGGAACCGCGGGGAACCGGAAGTACGTCACAATCAGAAAACGTTTTTTGAAACAAACAATCATTACTCATAAAATATTTATCCTACACAACTAAAAACATATATGCATGCATTTCGAAATATTTTTATTTTATTATTTCACTTTTATAAAAAAAAATTAAATCTTCAAATGATGAAGAGCTGCAGTTCCAAGGAGGGGCGGCGCCCCTAGCACCCTCTAGTGGCGGCCGCCGCTGGCCATTTTTAACTTTCGTTTTGAACG
>JBBPBX010071667.1:4457-18256 GCA_038048925.1 Garcialebias charrua | reverse complement strand
TTTATTTAAAAATATATATTTATTTTTTTATAATGAGATGCGTTCGTAAGTCCGAAACGTTGCAAGTCGAGGATACTGTATATACTGTATAGGCTACTGTATGTATGTGTGTGTGTATGTGTGTGGAGGGGGAGGGTGTTGCCTCCCCCTGAAACATCCTTGCCACCCCATAGATATTTTTCTAGATCCGCCCCTGGTGGTTGTTAATGATGCTGCACGCTTTACACAGACATCAACTGTGGTAGATGTCCTGGATGGAGTGGAGACTGCTACCAGTGATGTCCTCTGCTGTTTGCACCACCCTGTGTAGAGCTTTGACTGGTGCAGTTCCCATACCACCCTGTGGTGCAGCCTGTCAGCAGGCTGTCAATGGTGCACTTGTAAAAGTTGGTCAGGATGATGGCGTTTGTACCAAACTTCTTTAGTCTTCTTAGGAAGTAGGGTTTGTCAGGCTTTCTTGACCACAGTGTCTGATGTAAAGTCCAGGACAAATCCTCAGTGATGTGAATGCAGAGGAACTTGAAGCTGCTGACCTGCTCCACCTCAGCGTTGTTTATGTTGATGTTGGAGTGCTGGCCTCCACACTGTCGCCTGACGTACACCATCATCTCCTTCATGTTGCTGACATTTACACAGAAGTTATTTTATTGACACCAGCTGGTCAGTGGTTTCAGTTCATCTCTGTAAACACTCGTCGTCGTTGGTGATGAGGCCCAGCTGGTGTCAGCGCTGTCAAAAGTGTCTAAATTACTTTTTAATTTTAAAATGTAGTCTTGGAAACAAGTGACAAAAAAAGCTTAAACAAACTTATGCAATCTGAAGTCTAAATGCCTAAAACGTGAATAAATTCAGCGAACAATGCTTATTTTATGAAGTTTTAAACCATCTTTAACAGAATAAAAAAGTGAATTGTTTCTTTAGAGTGGAGCACAAAATGACAGAAGTTAAAACCTGCTGTGAAGGAATTTAAACAGACAGTAATGTTAGTTTAGAAGCAGATGTGTTCAGTTAAAAAGCCACATCTGTCATCATCTTGGACCTGCTGAGTTTAGAGGAAGGCATCCGATGATGGCGCTTCCAATAATCCCATCAGATTGACCGATGTTTTTAAATAAAGAACAATTAATGACTAAGTTGATGAAATATTAATCTCTAAATGCAGCAGAGGAACTTCCATTTGTCTACAATTATGAACATTTCAATGTCTCCCTCTTGTGTCCAAAGATGAATACTGCAGACAATATTGAAAATGTAGCTGGTACAGAAAAACTAAAAACATTAAAACTATGCAGAAAAAAAATTGATTAAATATCTCACTGGTAGGAACATAAATCCAAGTAATTTAAACTGGAGAAGTGGTTTGAAGATGAACAAAACAATTAAACGTGTTAAAAATGTATTTGTTGGGTTTGGAGCCACTCAGAGTTGGTTTTTCAAACTAAAATTATCGGACAAAACATAAAAACTGGAGCTGCTTTGTGAACTAAATGTGCATCAAAACCAATTAATTTCATATATTTCCTAAATTTAATCACAAAGTTAAAAAAAGAGGGTGATTATGAATAAATTTAACACATATTTTTAACAACAGAACTTAGAAGAAAACGACACTTCAAATTATTATTTTTTGCTATTGATGTTTTATTCTGTACAGAGGGACAATTTGTACAAAATTAATCTAGATATATAACACTACATGAAACAAGGTAAATCATATATACAATAATAAATGAATCGTATAGTACAGGTCACATACAAAAGGACACTTTTAAGTTAACAAGTTTTAGAAATTATATGTTAAAATAAAAAGACCTATTAAGATCTTGTGGTAAGAGAACAAGCCACCAAATAGTTTCTAAATCATCTAGTCATCGGACAGATGACTTGTTTTTTTAGCACTAAAAGAAACTTCCAACGTCTCAGAAATTAAATACATCTCTCCCAGCAAGCACTATCCGACGAGAACAGGAATCAGTTGGATGGATGGCGTTCCTCCAGGATCCAAGGTACATGTTTAACATGGTAAGTCAAATTTACATTTTTGTTGCATTCCAGCAAATACAGCAATGACACAGTTAACGAGTTTCAATGTCAGTTCAATTTCACGTCTGGCTTTCTCAGCAGCCACAGAATAAAACGCAGAATAAAACGAAACGCAACCGAGTGTGCTACTAAGCATCAGACGAAAAGAAATTCAAAAACATCCAATGAAAAAGGCAGAACTTTGAGTTTAAACAATGGTACTGACTGAAACAAGACCATTCAGATGCGTTCAAGTTTAAAAATAAATAAATCTATGTTTAATACACTGATATTAACATTATTACTATTGGAATGATTTAAAGGCTTTTATTCCTGCAACATCAGAAAAGGTCATGTGGATGTAACAGTTCATTCCTATTTGCCAGCATAAAAATATCATTATTTCCATATTAAGAATATAAATATGCCACTAATCAGTGCACGCTTTCCAATGTGTTTCATCAATGGGCAGCAGTCAAACTACATCCAATCCCAGAAAGCACTGCTGCAGCACAGGCAGCTACACAGCAAGTACCATTGTTTGAACTCTTCAGGTCCTGCTATGGTCTGGTCTTCAAACGTTGCCAAGGAACCTAAAGAAACTAAGGGTGACGTATGGCACAAATGAATAAAAGATGTCCACAGGACAAGCTCCCCTTTCCTCGCCATCTTTCCTGAACAAGGCTCACAACAGGCCTCAGTTTGGTCTCAAGAGTGCTGGAAACAAAGAAATCTGAAGAGTGACCACGAACAGCAGGCGATAACACGACCCAAACGTAAAGAGCACAACTGTCTTGGCACCGACGAAGTGTCTGTTAGAGCAACAAGAGCGGAAGGTGACGCGAACGTCGTCTTTTATCTGAACGACCCGATCCGCTTTTGTTCCCTTTCAGTGAGAAGAAAACCCAGACCAAGACTTGATCCTTGGACAGCCACTCAAACTGCTCCTGCTCGTCTGCGTCCGATGAGCTCACAGGAACAAATTAAAAAACTTGTATTGTGCTGTCTGTACTCCAGGTTTCATGTTTGTGAAGGAGGAGGCAAATGAGCAATGACTCTGCGTGTCACAGTCTTTTAAAGTCAATTAAAGGAAACTAAACCTGAGAGAGAGAGAGAGAACAGAACGGAGAATGGAAGGGTTGTTGTGGAGCAGCAGGAATGAAGAGCAGCTGAGGAGAAAGGCTGAAACCCCAACATGGTTCAGCAGTTTAACCCCAGGCCAAGAGCGTCCATGGCGGTCGAGGGTCCAAACGGTGGGGGGGGTCGGTGGTTTCTAAAGCCCATCGTGGGTGGTCAACATTTCTTCAGCTCTACAGTGGGACTCCAAGGCTTTTGTGGTGTAGATGTCCTGAGGCAGCTCGGATTTGCGTCTCACCATGGGCCGCTCTTTTCGCTGCTCGTGCTGCAGCTGTGGAGAGACGAGTTTCTGAGTGGACCTTTAAGTCAACAGAGACAGAACAAGACAGAGCCCAAGTTTCAAATCTACAACAGAGCTTTAGGGCCACGATGAGAACAAAAATTACATTATGAGAATAAAGTCGTAATATTACAAGAATAAACTCATATGAGAATAAAGTCGTAATATTACAAGAATAAAGTCGTAATATGTTCCAGGGTCAGCTCGCACCTGCTGTGGACAGCATCCAGTGTGAGTCACTGTAGCCGTTTTCGCATTGGCCAGCCCTCAATGGCCCGGGCCGCCCCTGGGTGGCTCTGGGCCACCCGCGTTCATTACGCATTTGCCGCAGAGCCGCCTTGAAGTGGGTGGGCAGTTCTCTGGAAGTGGGTGGGGTGCTCTCTTCACGTGGGTGGAGTGTTCGTGTTTTAAGAGAGGAGACTCCGCTAAAAAAAATTGTTAGCTGGATATATATATATTAGTGTTTCTGAGTTTAATTTTTGTTAATAACTGATCACAAATCAGCTTATGTTACAACGTAAATAACAACGAAGCGCGGACCCATTTCCGCCTTTCAGCGCGGCTTGAATGTCATTAAAATATAACTAATATTGTCTAACTGTTGCGCGCAGCCAGGGTTTTAAAATATAACTAATAATCTCTAACTTCTACGTGCTTCTAAAATGTTTAGAGGAGTGATTCCTATATGGGTAAGGTGGACACCTGAAAATCCAGTCCGCTGTGTAGCTCAAAGCGTTAGTGCACTGTTGTTTTGACCCGGAGAAGCGGGTTCGCTTCCCGCCTGGTACAAAGTTATTTTACTTTTTTTTTCTTTATTCACATTTTCTTTTAAATAAAAAGGAGTTTGTTTGGTTAACAAACTCCTTTTTATTTAAAATAACTTTGTCCCAGGCGGGAAGCGAACCCGCTTCGCCGGGTCAAAACGACAGTGCACTAACGCTTTGAGCTACACAGCGGACTGGATTTTCAGGTGTCCACCTTATCCATATAGGAATCACTCCTCTTAACATTTTAGAAGCACGTAGAAGTTAGAGATTATTAGTTATATTTTAAAACCCTAAAACAGTTAGACAATATTAGTTATATTTTAATGACATTCAAGCTGCGCTGAAAGGCGGAAATGGGTCCGCGCTTCGTTGTTATTTACGTTGTAACATAAGCTGATTTGTGATCAGTTATTAACAAAAATTTAACTCAGAAAAACTAATTCAGCTAACAATTGTTTTAGGGGTTTCTGTAGTTAAATTTGAATGAAATTCAACCCTCGCGCTGAGGTTGTTTGAATGAGTCCCGCCCCTGCTGCAAACAACGAATCAAATGTGAGCAGTACATGACGTGAAACTGGGTCCGTGGGGCTCGGCCCGATAGAACCACGGTGGACATGGTTCCAGAACAACGGTGGATCCCGGGCGGAAAAGGTAAATGCGAACACGCCGAACCCGGGTTAGAAGCTGGGAGAGCCGGGGAGGGCTGGCCAATGCGAAAACGGCTTGTGATGAAGTTGTCCACGATCACTTTTGGGTCAGTGTTTGTGAAATGTGCCTCCACTCACATTATGTGACGACTAAATCTGTCCAAGCAGCCATTAATGACCATGTCATAGGCTTCAGTTTATCATAAGAATCCATATGCTATAGTGCATTGGGCCCCTTCTGTTGTACTGTCGACATAAACATTTATCATTTTACAATAGAGTTTTAAAACGCATTGATCGTGTTGGAGTTCTGATAATATTACAAATTTATTCTCATTATATTATGACTTTATTCTGGTAATATTCTGAATTTATTCTGGTAATATTACATAATTTAATCTGGTAATATTACAAAATTAATTCGGGCAATAGGAATTTATTCTGGTAAAAAAAGAAATTCTTATAATATTCTGACTTTATTCTGGTAATATTACCCATTTATTCTCATAATATTATGACTTTATTCTGTAATATTACAAATTTATTCTGGTAATATTATGACTTTATTCTTGTATTGTTTTTACTTTATTCTCATAGTACTACAACTTTGTTCTCGCAATGAGTTTTTTTCTTAGCATGGCCCTAAAGCTCTGTTGTACAAGTCCAACATCAGTAAAACATGTTTCATGAACCAAAATGTCAAAGTTAATTTATAAAAAAACCTTTTAGTGTTGTTAAAGGACATCTGATCTATTCTTTATTATCTATCCAGAAGCTTTGTGACTACGGTACTTTTAAGCAGGTAAAAAAATGTTCTTGACGGCCAGGTTTGTTTCGTATACTTTAGTGATTAGTAGAGAGTAAAAAAACAAACAACTATACCTCATATAAATAGGTTTTAGAGGGTAAGCATGTTGATGAGGAATCTGATCTAGAGGAAACGGACAGAGAGAAAGTCAGGTTTACCTGAGTTGCGCCCTCCTCAACTGTCTTTTTTAACCTCTGTACATCTTCTATCAAAGGGACATCCGTCTCCATTGCTACAGGACTATTGAGGTCAGGGGACTGAACATGCGTACAGAACTAAGTCGAAAAGAGAGGATGGAGAAAAGACTTTCAGTTGCATGCAGAGAGGAAGTGATTTAAGATCTACAGCCTGAGTTTTACTGCAGTGATGTGCAGAAACCTGACACATTCATTACTGGTCGGACCACTTGTGTGGCAACTTATTTCTGACATTAAGTTGAAGGTGATTGTAAAATTTATTTCTCTGGTTAGGAATGCAGAGGTTTGTATACTTGGAGAGTATTTATGTGAGTAAAACGAAAGAAGTCATCAGCTGGATGGCTCAAATTCATACGTGAGGCCACAGAATAAACACGATTAAACAAAAGTAGACTGGAAATATCTTGTCAATTCAAAAGATGGAGAGTTTCCACTTCACAAACGACATCAGCAGCCCACAGGTCAACCTTCAAAGCAGACGTGGGCAACTTAAGGTCCGAGGGCCAAAAGTGGCCCTTGGACAATCTCCATCAAGCCCCCAATGTCCTTAGTTCAAAAGAAAACAACTTTTTTTTTAATTGATAAAATCCCCCAGCAATTTATGAACAAGACATTTAAATCAAACATTTACGAAAAACTTAAAACAAAACAAAACAAAAAATGTCTTAAGTCGCGTTTTCAAAACTAGACTGAACCTTGACTTGGAAACACAAATATATAAAGTTTGTTTTGCATATTTCCACCAACATGTATAACATGTTAAGCTAATAAATATAACATGTTAAGCTAACACGTATGATGTGTTAAGCTAGCACGTATAACGTGTTAAGCTAACGTGTATAACGTGTTAAGCTAACGCGTATAACATGTTCCGCTAACATGTATATAATGTCACAAGAGCCAATTTACAGTGTCTTATATTCCTAAAGGATATTGTAAAGACGTGTTATTAAGCATGCTAACTATGCTACAATAAGACTGAAAAAAGTATTCCAGAAAACTGTCAAAGAAATTTTTACAATTCTCCATGCGGCCCTTTGATTGTTTTAAACGTCTCGATATGGCCCATTTGAAAATAAATAAATAAATAATGTTGTCCACCTCTGCTTTAAAGGGTTTGTTCAGGTATTAGACAATAATTAACATGTTGTCAGCTGTCAACTCAACACTAGCTGCTTTTATTCACTGATACTAAGGACAAACAGTTTTAACAGCTCTCTAAAGGCACGAATGCACAGATCAAGTCCAGACAAGACGGAAGGAGTATGATAAAAGAAAACACAAATCAATATAATGATTTATTAAGTTAAACAAGATACAATGTGCGTAAAGTTAACTAAACAAACAAACCTGTGTGAGAACGTGTTTGAACGCCTCAGTTGACCAACGAGATAAAACAAAACACAAAAGTTTTATATTTAGTTGAAAACTGGAATATGTTTTTTATTAAACTGAACATATCTTCCCTAAAACAAGCTGCTTGAGCTCTGTCTGAATGTTCGGACTTCGGACTAAGAAAGGATGATAACAAGAAGGAAATTGTTGTTACCAGTAAATTAGCCTGGTTAAAACCAGACCCTTGTACTTCACTTTGCTTCGTACTAGGGTCTGGGACTTGTCCCATAGACAACGATTTCTCCGATAGATTTTTGAATGGACCAATCAGAGAACGGAAGGCGGAGTTTTGTTAGTTTAGCCTGGCGAGGCCAGGCTATTCAGATAAATAGCTCAGAAACCACTCGGTGGATATTTTTTTCTGCTACCAGTGTGTAATTATATGGCTCTAATTTACTGACTGTTGGCCTAGATGAAACATTTGAGATAAAATTCGATTTTTTATCATTTATTTTCGTAGCGCACCCGAGGCTGTTTGGAAAATGTCAAACCGAAACTATTTAAATCCAGCAGATTTGACCATTTCGTGAATTGATTTAGGAACTGTTAAGCTCAGGAACCCTTCTGATATAACGTCAGCTAAAAAATATATTTTTTCTCAGCAAAGAAATAATAGTTTTTTACCTTGTTTTCATGAAAATTCCTTCGTGGCGGCAGCCATTTTAACTGACGACGTCAGTCGACGTCGTTCAAAACTCCGCCTTCTGCTCTCTGATTGGTCCGGTCAAAAATCTACTGGAGAAATCCTTGTTTATGAGAGAAGTCCCAGACCCAGTACAGTACAAAGCGAAGTGAAGGACAAGGGTCTGGTTTTAACCAGGCTACCGATAAATCATTTTAATTCTAACCATGCCTCCCATCTTCTTCTTCTTTTTTCTCCATGATGTTAATTTCCTTCCTAATTCACAAAACATTTCTAGAATTCTTTGATATTGTTTGTGAACGCTGTCTGTGGAGATCATTGTGAGCTGCAGTGATGTCGTGCAGCATTTCACTTCACGGTGCAAATGTCCCCGTCATTCACAACACTTATCTTCATCATTACACCTCCTCTTTTTCCTTCCTCACAGATGGCTGTGAAATTCTTGGACATTTTTTAACCTTGCCATCATCTTTACTTTTAGCAAACAAAAAATGCATCTCAGTCAAATCTTCAATGCTCAACCATAAACGCTTTCTTTCTTTTCTACAAGGATAAAAAAACAAACAAAAAAAAACATCACCACTGCCTGACTGTTCTGGCCTATATTTAATCAAAAATACTAACACTGGTGTTAAAAAAAAAGCTGCTCACCTGCGGATTTGATTTGGCAAGATTCTCGATCTTGACCCAAGCCTCTTCACGTTCTTTAGACTTCATCTTCTCTCTGTTTAACAAGGCGCCACAAATCCTGTCACTTCACTGGTTTTAGTGACTCAATGCAAAATTCCAGCAACAGATTTAAGACTGAAATAATGCACCACATGTATATCAATCATTAAATGGGGGGGGGTTCGGAGCGTACTTGTTTTTCTCTGCTCTGAACTGCTGTGTGCAATCGTCAAAGAGCTTCTGATTCATCTCCATGAAAAGCTTCAGAGCGTTGTAGATGAGACCATGGATGGTCCTGTGAACACACACAGTCAGATGTTAGCAAAGCAACACAATAGAATTTAAAATATAGACCTCAGACGGACAAAAGAATAAAACTTGTATTTGTTGATTGTAGGCCTGTCGCGATAAACAATAAATCAATTAATCGCACGAGAAATTAAAATTATCGACCTCATTTTCATTTATTGGCTTTATCGTTTCTTTGTGTTTCTCTCTTTCTACTGAAGACACTGGATGACAAAAAGCTCAACTCTGGTTTTCTTCATTGACCCCTTTCCCTTTAAAATCCATTTTTGGATTGTTAAATGCAGCTAAGCTACGAGCTAAGCTAAAAGGCCAACCTCGGGGAATAACCCTCAGTCTTGTCCAAGCTCCAAAATTCAGTTAAAACCTGTGCCTTCTTGTAAAAAGTTATTTATCTCTGCAAAAAGAAGCAGAGAACTTGTTTACTGATTTTTTTTATTAAAAGCTTTGTGTGAAAAATGCTATGCTAAAGAGCTCAAACCACACACAGAAGAGAGACAGCCCATGTCATGTCAAGGGGTCTCCCTACCATTGTTCTTAAAGAGACATGCTGATCACTCCCTCACTATCCAGCCTTCGGTTCAAACAGTCTTATACTGCCATCCGGTGTTTGAAAAAAGGTACTACATGCAAAACAAATTAAACATTTCTTCTTAATTTTGACAATAATTACAAAATATTGTCAAAATTTCAAACAATATTATTGTTTATCACAATAATTTCTTGGACAATTAATCGCTAAGCAAAATTTGTTATCGTGACAGACCTACCGTAGTTGGGCACTGCATTTTTAAATCATCAGTCTCGTTGGAGGCTACGTTAGTAAGATACGCAAACAGAAAAAGTGTTGAAAGACAGAGACAAGCAGCAAACGAGCAGCTGCAATTATTTTAAAATTAACATGCAGTGGGCGTAAAAAGATAATAATAATAATAACTTGTTTATAATGCACTTTACATACACAACGGATCTCAAAGTGCTACAGTGAATGAACATTAAATAACATCAAGATAAAAATCAACCATAAATGCAACTGAGATGACCCCCCCGCGCTAAAATGACAGGTTGTTGTGGAAAAAAATTTAACAAGCCATCATTTCTAAACTTCCACTCTTGTACAACTCAAATAAATAAAATCTGTTGCACACCCTTAAAACTAATATTTGTTGAAGCACCTTTTTAAATTATTTACAGACGGCAGTCTTGTTGGAAACATGCCCACCATTAAAGGGGACTGAACCCTCCTGGTTGGGAGTGCCTCAAGTGGAGGAGTTCATCTCGAGGTGAAGCTTTTGCAGTAATGTGTATTTTGTGTATTGTGAAGAGGGAGCTGAACAGTAAAGCAAAGCTCTCCATTTACCGGTCAGTCTACGTTCATCTATGATCACGAATTTTGGGTAGTGACCAAAAGAACGAGATTGTGGATAGAAGCGGTCAAAAGGAGTTCTCTCTGCAGGGTGGCTGGTTTACAGTCCATGAGAAGAGCCAGAGTTGTTTATTTGAAGTGGGTGCATGATGAAAATTGTGCATTTTTTCTACTCGCACCTTTACCGAGACCCAGTATTGTGCTTTGCCACCAGTCAGACGTAGTCTCTTATAGGGTTATACATGACTGGTCAGAACATTGTGGGCGTTTGTTTAAGTGGCTGCAGTCGCTGCTCTCATTTATGCCTCATCCTCACCTAAAGCATATTGCGCTTCCAAAAATCTCCAAATGCACTGTACTGGCTGCTTGTCAACAGATGACTGTCCTCATCTAACGCGTCTGCAGTGGGAGGAGGAGCGTGTTGGTCCTCTTCCGCTCCGGTGTTTGTTTATTTCCGGTCTCAGAAAAATGGCAGACGCAATACGAAGAATTGCCTTGTTGTACTTAATCTACAAAGCAGCAACACGCAGACGCCGTGCACAACGACGATTCTGGATTCACCCCACATGAGAGGCGTCATGAATTCAGTGAATTTCACCATCTGATGATCCAAGAGCTGCGCGCAGACGAGGAGCGCTTTCAGCTGTACTTCCGTGTCACCCGCGCCCAGTTTGACGACCTGCTGTAAGTTTCTCCTTCATGTTTACCGCGGGATTTTTTTCATCTGTTAAACGTTTCGCACGGTGCCCACCTAATTCCGTCCCGTCGTCGTGGCGTGATCACATGGCAGAGTCTCTCCTGATTGGTCCTGATTGTTTGCTGCTGAGCAGCGAGCTGAATCTAGCTGTGGAAGCACGGAATGGCGTGCTTCCACAGCAAGGCATCCGAGCAGCACAGTCGCTGCTCGGATGCGATGCTGGAGTAGAAAACAGCTGCTGCTCACTTTCGCGCTGCTTGCATGCTGTGGATGCGCCGCGACACGACCCGCTGCTCCAAGATTCGCGTCCCCATAGACTTCAATGTAAAATGGCTGTTTCGGCTGCGCGAGATGCGTGCGGTGGGGAAGTAGCAGAGTCTCCACTGAGCAGCAACTGGTCGGGGCTGTTAGAAAATTCAGCCATCATTACAATGGCTCCCGAAACACCAGATCATACTCCCCCAACATCAACTGAAAATAAACATCTCGGCCTGTGTAGCTGTTTGTAACATGCTGCAGTTGAAGGGCTTATCAGGACTTCTCCTCTGCCGTTTCTCTTACAGTTTGAATTGTTCATGTGGAAAAGTCACAACAGCGTCAGAACCAGAACTTTAGATAAGTTGAGAAGTTCAGTCATCAGGGAGAAACTTGCTCCTTTGTGGTGACTACTTCTATCCAAACCAATTCATAGCTATATAGAGGATAAAGAAGAATGTTTCCTCTCCACATGGAAGAGGAGCCAGTAAAGGTGGTTCAGGCATCTGGTAAGGACGTCCCCCCATGAAGGTGCTCCTGGCATGTCCAGTCTTTAAATCAATGTATCATGTTTCAAATGTTACATCAAATAAACCTGTCATTTTAAAAGTGTGTAGTTTTCTTGTAACCGCAGTAAGACATGATGAACAGCTTTATATGAACAAACATCTGGCAACAGATGACTTGATAGTCAGGCAAGGACATTCTGTGACCCCTGTAAAGTTCACGAAGTGTTAAGTCAGACCCTCCGTTGTTTGCAGTGAAAGTTGCACAGAGAGCTTTTGCAAAACATCATCACAGCCGAGGATCTAAAGCAGAGCAGCTTACTTGTTCCAGTGCGTCTTGGAGTTGCGGTACAGAGCGGGGAACATGATGGGCAGGATTTTTGCTGCGTTGTCACTGATCAGACTCATGATGTACTCGTTGTTCCAATAGTACAAGGCTCTCTCAGCCACCTAATTAAAAAAACAACATACATCTGTGAGACATTTAAGAAGACATGCGATGATGATGATGAAAATAATAATAATAATAATATATAATAATAATAATGTAATCTCTGTATGTTTCCATACAATGGCAAAATTAGTCTCTGCATTTAACCCATCCACCACCAGGTGGTGCAGTGGGCAGCTATTGAAGGCACCCGCGGGGCATTGCTACCCAGAGACACCACCAGGTTTGCAGTGACATCGTTTATGGTACGTCCACACCTAGCAGCGTTTCAACTTCCAAAAAGCTCGTCACGCACACAAGAGGACGCACTGGACCCACAGTGGTGTCCAGACCAGAACGCAAAACTGCGGCGGTGTGGCGGCGGGGTGTGTGGGAGGAGCTTACCGGTATACCGAGTTCCTCACTGCACTCCGCCAGGCAAGGAGCTTTTTATCTCTGTCCCTGTAGAGCAGACTTGACTGGTCGTGAAGGACTTGTCGCGAACACACAGCTACAATGAGTTTCTCTTCCATAGTTCACGACTTTCGCGGGTTTTTTCTGTGTCCCACAAACAATACGTCACATAGTTGCGCAATACCCGTCCCCTCGTTTCCGCGTCACATAGGGACTCTCCCCCTCTCTTCTCCCCCCGACTCTCCCTGATCAACCAATCAGGGAGAGTTGAACGGCGTTTGAACGTTTGAACGGCGAAATCTTCAGCATGTTGGAGGCGTGCTTTGGAGGCTGACGCGGGTTCACGTGCACGGAAAAACGCTTTCCAGCACGCTCAACACGCACGTGACGTGACGCCCGACGCCAAGACGCGCCTGGAGGCGCGTCCCCCATTGACTTTGCATGTAAACTGGACGCTCCTGCAGTTGAAACGCTATTAGGTGTGGACGTACCATTAGTTCATGCACAATGAGAAATTAGGAAACTTATTTAACCACATACTTTCAAAAGGTGGTATTTCACTAGACGCATAGACGTTTAGAGACTAGCTGGAGACTCGAAATTGTGAGAGAAAAGGCAAACTTTCTGTTTAGTCGGACAATTACGGTAAGCAGCGATCCATGCGGTTTTATTTTTGTGGCCATTTTAGAAAGTTTAGAGACATTCTGGCCCCCTCATGAATGCCACTCTCCAACTTGTTGCCAACAGTCGCAGCCCAGTGAGATACTAGCTCAATAAACAGATTGTGTTTGCATGCCAAAGCGGATCCAGTACCTGGAAGTGTGGACTGGACACACACTTTGCCAGCTGTCTGAAAAGAGGCTCCTGGACTTTCACAAACTCCGAGGGCTCGATGACGTCCAAGATTTCTTCCAGCTCGTTGAGGAACATCACCTCCTTGGGACTGTGAGTCTTTGGCCAGTACTTTAGCAGAGCCATCACCACCTGTTGGGAGAAAAAAATTATTGTTGATAACCAATCAAGGAGCATTACGCAACAAACTTCGGGAGGAGAAGGCAACAAACCGGCTCAGTTAGAGTGCTGTCCTTTTCCAAAAACTGCACCACGCAGTAGGCCAGCTGCAAAACACCAAAGAGAACTCGTTTAAGACCGTCATACCCAAAGCAAACTATAGGAAACACTGGAGTGAATACAAAATGTTTAGAGATAAAGTTTCAGTTCAGACTCAACTAAAGAGTCAGTTTACTGGTTTGAACAGAA
>JBBPBX010071666.1:5933-18256 GCA_038048925.1 Garcialebias charrua | reverse complement strand
GTGCAGGAGTTATTTTTATGCTTTAGACCAGGGGTCTGTAACCTGTGGCTCTGGAGCCACATGTGGCTCTTTGGTCCATCTGCAGCGGCTCTTTCAAGCTTTGACCAAAACTGACATAAAACCGAATTTTATCAGTTTTACGCACAACAAAAAAGGACTCGTTTTTGCTGTTTTCCTGTCACTTATTTTGCAAATATGTGAACACTGGAGTACAAGGAGTAAAACACTTTAACTGGATGCTTTATTTCTTTATATAAAGAACTGTCTGCACTGCATAGTTTATATATTTTTTTAATAAAAAAAGGTAAAAACTGTTTTTTCCCCATTTCTTTACAAGAATAAAGTCTTTCAATTTAATAAATGTTAAAAAATCATTAGTTTTTTTTTTTCTTTATACGGTAATGTCACCCCTACTGGCCACAAAAGCCCCCTCCATCAAACCTAAGGTGGCCCACGGGCTACCAGTTGATAACCACAGGTGTAGCAAGTTGTTGCGGCTCTGGTCATGTTTAAAGTAGTGAACGTAGGCGCAAAATGGCACTTTTGATCATAAAGGTTGCAGACCCCTGCTTTAGACTATATGTGTCAAACTCAAGGCCCGGGGGCCAAATGTGGCTCTCCTTAACATCTTATCTGGCCCCCAAGATGTTGTTTTAAATGTAAAATACTTTTATCACTTTAATTTTTGTCAGTAATGTTTTGTTTGACTATGATGTCAAAAATGCAACAGAAAACGGAAAATGAGACCAATCAAGCTCTTGTTAAGGAACCTGCAACCAAGAAAATATGTTGGTATCTAACTTGAGTTGATGTAGATTCTGAAACCGGCCCTTCATTTGAAAAATATTTTAATTTTGGCCCCCTTTTGTACAAGTAAGTGGGTAGACCCAGCTGTCCTCCAGCGCTCCTCCTACTGTTTGAGGTAATACAGTAGCTGTGCAAAGTGATTTCTGTTCCGATTCATCCTGTATGAGCAGCTGTCTCCTAACCAGTCTAGCACCGTTTCCCTCTTGCGGCACCTCGTTTGATTAAAAATCATTTAAAAAAATCACGTTAATCAACTGAAGGACATTTTAAAATCGGAGACTCTTGACTTTTCTTCTCCGCCCTGCGTTAGATCAGACGAGGCCTCAGTGACAAGCAGCTGGGCTCACCTCAGGAGGACACTAATCCAGAGTTAATCTGCTCATTTCATCAAACATCGACACGATGCTTCCCGTCTGGCCCGATTAGCTCGACGGGCTTTTCACAGCAAAGTCGAGACCGGGCCAGATGAACGACGGGACTTTTAATTCCTGAGAACTGACGATCTGTCACTCATCAGCTCTCATTATGATGAGAATATGACAGGAAATAACAACAAAAGCTGCTTTTTTATCCTAATGATCATTTTCCTATTCATTTTTTAAAAATTACTTATTGTCTTTAGTGTTTGTTTTATTTGTCATGCAACTAGAGAATTCGGCTGTTCTGAGGAGAATTCTAGCTCCTGACATTTAGATGAAATGTTTTCCGCGAGCCTCACTGACCTCTCTCGTTGCTGTCCTTCAAGGATAAGTCTCTGACTGACCTGAGTTTCTCTTCAGGAAAATTAATATAAAAAAAATAAAAAGTTTGTTCATACTGAAAAATCTGCTCGAGTTTGATTCTGGTAACTTTTACACATGATATATTTTAACAAATAGAGTTAAGTGTCACTGACATGATTTTTTACTATTCATAAAATTGCTCAAAATATATATATTTTATCATTTAAATATGTTCGTTTTTGCAAACAAAATGATAAATCAATTTAATTTTGCTTTAAAAGTGATTTTAAACTTTGCGCCGTGTTTATTCATGGGAAATCCGATTACACGCGAATGCACCATCTGTGACGTAAAATCGGGCAGAGCTCTGGGCTTGTCAGTGCGCGTGTGAGCAGCTCGACATGAAGGTCAGTCTGATACAGCATCAGACCTAAATTAGATCCTGTTGTTTCTTGTTCCATCACCCAAACTATTTTCTGCTTCCCAAAATGAAGACAAATAGCTCAAATCTTCACATAGATTACTAAATTCGTCGGGTTTTAAATTGTCCGCTATTAAAGAGACCAGAGCCCTCTGCCCGTTTTTACGTCACAGATGGTGCATTCGCGTGTAATCGGATTTCCCATGAATAAACACGGCTTGAAGTTTAAAATCACTTTTAAAGCAAAATTAAATTGATTTATCATTTTGTTTGCAAAAACGAACATATTTAAATGATAAAATATATATATTTTGAGCAATTTTTGAATTAAAAAAAATCATGTCATTGACACTTTAAGAATGGGACATGATGTGCTGAGGTACCAACTGTAATATTTCTGTGCAGAAGCATTCCTGTTTTTGTGCTTCGCTGAGGGCAAATCAAACATGATCTCACGGAGTTGGAAACATTTCTGTTTGTGTGTTTTGTTGTCATGGATGATTTGGGTGTAATCAAACCGTCACATCACTCTTGTTTACAGACACAACAGGGCAGAAAGATAATAAGCAAATTCCAAAATGTAACTTCATCAGTGTCACTACAGGCTCAGTTATAAAGAGAAAAAAACCCAAGATGAATATCATAAAGTTCACAGAGGAACACATAACACAATGACTTTTATGGTTTTAAAATGAAAATATAATTGCTCACATAAAATCTTAGTGGCAGCAGAATGTCTAATTTTTCTTAGTTTCTTTCAGCTTCCATGTTTTTTGTTCTTTCATTCTCTCACTGAACAGTTTGGGCATTTGATCATGGATATTATGATGATTTGAAGTTAGAGATGATTGAATTTGAACTAAATACAGTAATAAGCTAAAAAAAAAGGTTTGTAGGCTCAATCATCCAGGTAGATAACAAAAAAGTTAAATCATGTCACCTGGACCAGTTTCTTTACGGGAGACAAAGAATAAAGTTGAAATTTGATGAACTCATCTGAAGGACTGGCTAGTGTTTAGCACTGTTAGGTTTGAAGTTCAAGTCTTTCTGTGAGTGATGCATTCAGGGGTGGAAGTATATACAAATACTCATATTACTCTGATTAAGTAGATTTTTTTGGTACTTGTACAAGTATTTATTTCAAGTGTGTAATTTTCCTCATACTTAAGCACAATTAGACCATGTAATCTACTTTGCTACTTTTAAAATCTGAAGTCTCTACTGAGCACGGCCGCAATTTGAATTAAGATTCAAACCGTTCATCTGCATCTTTGTAGCCAATAAGGCTCTCAGATCGTTAACGCGACAATTACCTATGACGTAAGCCAAGGACAACTCCGTAAAGAGTCATTTAGAGTCTAATCTTTGCAGCCAAACGGAGCCGGATAGACTCTGTTAACTTAGAAAAACAGCTCCTGCTGACACTGAACCAAAGGTTCAGAAAGTGAAGGGTGACAGAGAGCTTACCTGCCTGTTGTTCACAGTGTACTGTATTTGGAAAAGTTTAAGCTGTTCTACGCTGGTTCAAAAATGTTTTTGTCTTTCTTTTAGCAAACAAAATTCCCGCTTTATCTGTTTGTTTACAAAAGAAATGGCCTAAGGCCCTGTCCACACGTAGCCATTTATCAGTAAAACCGAACAGTTTATCATGCGTTTTGGCCTTTCATCCACACGTGAACTCCGGTTGATGTAACTATAAACGAATAATAACAAAACTCCGGCCAAAGTGAAGATTTGAGAACTCTCCGCTTTCGCGTCTGCGTGTGGACTTTCAGAACCGGACGTTTCAGCTCCAGCTGGAGCTGAAACGTCACATGCTCGGAGAAAAAAAAGCACTAAAATGTCAACATACCTGCTCTGACATGATTCCCAGTCGACATTTTCCTGCGTTTTATTAACTTTGTACTCCAACACGGTATTTTAGTAGTTCAACCTTGCAGTCTGTCCACCCAAAGAAAGGAAAATAAATAACAGGAAGTCGCGGCTGAGTTGAAGGGTTGTGACTGCACTACACTGCTACTACACTGCCACCTATGGGTTCAGCATATTCATTACACGCTCTGTAGTGAAATAAACGGCACATGTAGACAAACATTTTAAATATCCAAACATGTATGGACAGAGAAATTTTTGTGTGCAAATATTCGTTTTTCAAACACCAGGCTACGTGTGTACAGGGCCTTAGAGTAATTTTTCTATACTTTGTTTTGTTTTTTTGTGTTTATTTTGCCTTGCCCTGGTCACAAGCGGCAGCTTCTTTTTCCTCTCCCGTTTTTCCTCTCCGTGCACGGCTCTCTGTCTTGTCTCTGCAGTGCCTCGGCACTCATCTCTCGAACGCAAAGTGATTATTGAGTCGTTATCATGCAGTGGCGTAGGCAAGGGGGGTTCGGGGGGTTCGAACGAACCGCCCACTTTTAAAGGAGAAGTTGACAATGCTAAACTAATGTGCCTGGATAGGTCAATGGATAAAGCGTCTGCCTTCAGTCCCAAAGCTCGTGGGATCAAGTCCCGCATGGTACAACGTTTTTTTTTTTTTTTATTCATTCCAAATTAAAAAAGCACAAGAAAACTATTTACAAAACAGCAAGGAATAAAACAATGCATTAAATGAAAGGAATCAGACGAAGAAAATAATCTTATCTGCCCCTTCTCAAACTATTTTTTTTTTCAAACACTCGATTCAAACAACTAATTTTACATTTGTCTTTTATTGGATAAAAAAAGTAGTTAATATGCCTGTGAAGAAAGAAGAATGTGTTAACCACAGGCTGTGGTTAACACATTCTTCTTTTTTTATCCAATAAAAGAGTGTTTGAAAAAAAAATAGTTTGAGAAGGGGCAGATAAGATTATTTTCTTCGTCTGATTCCTTTCATTTAATGCATTGTTTTATTTCTTGCCGTTTTGTAAATAGTTTTCTTGTGCTTTTTTAATCTGGAATGAATAAAAAAAAAAAAAACGTTGTACCATGCGGGACTTGAACTCATGAGCTTTGGGACTGAAGGCAAACGCTTTATCCATTGAGCTATCCAGGCACATTAGTTTGGTTTGGTCAACTTCTTATTTAAAACGAACCGCCCCCCGAAAAATTCTGGCTACGCCCATGTCATGGATGATCAACTCTATTGACAAGATTTTTTTCCACAAAGCAAGAAGGTCCATGGGAGCCAGCTTGCCCGTCGCAGACAAATTCCATTCCAGCGGATACGTGATGGATTCCTGGACGTGTGGAAGGTCATGTATCTGTCAGTCCTGTCTGTGGAGGATGCTTTCATAATTGGATTTATGATGACAGCAGCTTTACTGATCGGCACCTGTGAAGCGCTGTTCTATCGGAAAAGAAGACTCCGAGGCAGAGTGAAAGTTTGATCTGTGCCTTGACCCCAATAAATCAGCTGCTTTACGAGCTTTGGGACTCGTCAGCGAGGGGGAATCTACCTGGATGGGGATTCATTGCATGGATCAGTAGAAGGATTAAAACATATTGGATTTTGATCATCCAGATGGACTCTCAAGGCTGCAGAAAAAGTGAACTGTTTGCCTGAAGAAAATTCAACAATCAAACTTATCCCAATGTGACTCCCCAAACAGCCTTGAGGAAGGGCTGACTATCAAATTTCTCCTGGGTCATGAGTAACCAAGGACAACAGCTGCATCTATCGCACCCCCACTCCCCCCTCCCCAGAGAACTCTCTGTGAGTGCTCATCAGAAACGCTGGCTGGAAAACATAATCAGAACTGTGGCTGATCTGAAAAAAGGCTCATGGACTAATCTCACCGCTTGGACCTCAAATGCTTATGTAATTTGTCTCGACTGTGCTTGCTGGTAGAGTTTTATGATGTCTCATGTCGTGTCCTAATAGACAAGATGTGAAAGATCTTTTTTGTAATACCACTATCTACCCTCATGGTTTTCTCCTTTTTCATATCAAAGATTATCATTCTGACAAGGGATGAGAGGGCCACGCGGATTAACCGTTGCAGCTTCACACTTAGTCCCCCTTCAGGATGACTGTGCGTACATGTTCACGTTGTACCTGGTGCAATGTCAATAAAGATATTCTGATTCTGATTCACGGTGGCCCTGAGGTGTAAATGAACATTTGAAAAGATGGAATTAAATTAAGCCAAAGTGGGGTCTGTGCACCATTCGTTCAACTGTTTTTAATTGAGAATCCAAAATAAAAATAAAATAAAAAAACAACTTATTTCATTATTCATTTTCATGAAGGATTCAAAAAAATATATAATGCAGCCATTCTCTTTGAATTTTTCCCTTTATCCTCACATCAAAAATCAAACATTTGTAAAATGCCCTGCAACCTCATTTGATAAAGAGTTTTATATTTCACTGACATGTGTGACCCGGAAAGCATCTTGATGGTCAATACATACATATGTCTATACGGTACACAACCGAGGTTCTGCTTTAGTCACTTCTGCTTCGGCTTAGCGTAATTCCATTTTTTCAAATGTAATTCCGTTTTTGTTTTTGTTTTTCAATCCCCCCCCCCCCAATATACATGTAAATCTTTTTTTTCTGTTGCATTTTGTTGTTTGTGATGTGTTTTTTGAAATGTAATTTCATTTTTTGAAATGTAATTCCGTAATTTTTTTCAAAATGTTGTTCATTTTACACCTCAGGGCCACCGTATGGACCTGCTTCCCAGGTGTCCAAATACAGCTGCAGTGCTCTTGAGACACGTTCGAGACATCTGGGAGAAAAAGTGAGATTGATTTGAGACACCTGATGACTGAATATTTTATGCGAAAATTTGTTGCACAATTTTTTTTAAATGTTCAAAATGTAAGCGACAGGACCGCAAGCCTTTACGACTCAGGCGATGAATTTGAGAACCCCGATGAACAATTAGACATGTTGGAGATTCAATAAAAAGTACAGTTTGCCAACTAGCCAGAGTTGAAGCGCCGTAAAAGTCTACCTTTAGAGACGTCAGTTCTTCCTCTAATTCACCTACATCTACATTAATTTAAGACAAATAGATCTTTATTAAAGCCACTTAGTGCAGGCCAGTAATTAAAATTAATATACTGTATTAATAAATTAATACTGTGAAATGAAACTTGGGGGGGGGGGGTCTGAAAGTGACCAAAATTACTTTGTATAATTTTAACAGAGGAATGCGAGTCTTGATTTGCATCAAATCAAACTCTCCTTTTTTTAGTCTTTCAGGATACTCCATCCATCCATCCATTTTCTTCCGCTTATCCGGGGTCAGGTCGCGGGGGTAGCAGCCTAAAGGCCGAGATACACTTGAGCGTTCTCACGATACGCCTATACGCAACGTACGTACGTCAAGGCAAAAGCGTAGCCCCTCAGGGCACATACGCGCAAAGCTTTTTTTTTACGTCCGCGTGCGCGATGCGCGGTGTCTGACCATAAACTTCCCCGGCGCCGGACTGTTTTGTATGTTACACAAATGAAATAAATTCCCCTTCTTTATCGCTGATCGGGCCTTTTCTTTTGTTTTTTTGCCTAAAGTCAAGTAATCACTTCTTCCTCCGTTCACTCCATGAATGAAATGAATGAATTCAGGTCCTACCTGGGTGCGCGATGTTTTAAATATCCCTGGTGGGCTGTGTGCTGCAGGAAAAGCACTCCCTGTTATTATTTTTATTTCTGAGAGAACTTTTTATAACATATATAGTAGAAACACCGCATCAGAACACCGCCGCGGTCTTCAGCGAGCTACATGAGCTGACTGAAAGCTGTCAATCATTTCAGTAGGCGTGTCAGCAAGTGACCAATCAGCGAGCTCAGTTGAGTCCCCTCCGTGCGCAGCTGCTCATATTACAACAAGGAGAACGCGAGCGTTTGAAAGCTGATAGTTTCTGAAGTATAGCAGCAAAACACATGCGCACAAAATGCGCGCGTAGAGTGGCGTACCTGAGGACGCTCAGGTGTATTTCAGCCTTAAGTAGGGAGGCCCAGACTTCCCTCTCCCCAGCCACTTGGAGCAGCTCCTCTGGGGGAATCCCAAGGCGTTCCCAGGCCAGCCGAGAAACATAGTCCCTCCAGCGTGTCCTGGGTCTTCCTCTGGGTCTCCTCCCGGTGGGACATGCCCGGAACACCTCACCAGGGAGGCGTCCAGGAGGCATCCTAACCAGATGCCCGAGCCACCTCAACTGGCTCCTCTCGATGTGGAGAAGCAGCGGCTCTACTCCGAGTCCCTCCCGGATGACTGAGCTTCTCACCCTATCTCTAAGGGAGAGTCCAGACACCCTGCGGAGAAAACTCATTTCAGCCGCTTGTATCCGAGATCTCGTTCTTTCGGTCACAACCCAAAGCTCATGACCATAGATGAGGGTGGGAACGTAGATCGATCGGTAAATTGAGAGCTTTGCCTTTTGACTCAGCTCTCTCTTCACCATGACAGACCGGTACAGCGCCCGCTTCACTGCGGATGCTGCACCTATCCGCCTATCGATCTCACGCTCCAGTTTTCCCTCATTCGTGAACAAGACCCCGAGATACTTAAACTCCTCCACTTGGGGCAGGACCTCCTCCCCGACCTGGAGAGGGCATGCTACCCTTTTCCGGCTCAAGACCATGGCCTCGGATTTGGAGGAACTGATCCTCATCCCGGCCGCATCACACTCGGCTGCAAACCGCTCCAGCGAAAGCTGTAGATCACGATCTGATGAAGCCAATAGGACCACATCATCTGCAAAAAACAGAGAAGCGATTCTAAGGCCACCAAAACGGATCCTCTCAACACCTTGGCTGCGCCTAGAAATTCTGTCCATAAAAGTTATGAACAGAATCGGTGACAAAGGGCAACCTTGGCGGAGTCCAACTCTCACTGGAAACGAGCCTGACTTACTGCCGGCAATGCGGACCAAGCTCTGACACCGGTCGTACAGGGACCTAACAGCCCATATCAATGGGCCTGGTACCCCATACTCCCGGAGTACCCCCCACAGAACCCCCCGAGGGACGCGGTCGAATGCCTTTTCCAAGTCCACAAAGCACATGTAAACTGGTTGGGCAAACTCCCACGCGTCCTCCAGGACCCTGCTGAGGGTGTAGAGCTGGTCCAGTGTTCCACGACCAGCACGAAAACCACACGTCTCGGGGGGGAAAGCGGTACGTGACCAACACCATTTATGGTGGGGATGGCGTGCTGTTGACCTCAACTCGGGATGTTGTGAGTCGGTGGGCGGAATACTTCGAAGACCTCCTCAATCCTACTGGCACGTCTTCCATTGAGGAAGCGGAGCCTGGGGACTTTGGGTCGGGCTCTCCAATCTCTGGTGCTGAGGTCACTGAGGTGGTTAAAAAGTTCCACGGTGGCAGGGCTCCGGGGGTGGATGAGATTCGTCCGGAGTTCCTTAGGGCTCTGGATGTTGTGGGGTTGTGTTGGCTTACGCGTGTAATGGGCATGACGTGTCCACTTTTTAACACCTGTGTCTTTTTGAACTGTTCCAAAGATGACCCTTACTGACCTCTCAGTAAAGCAAGACATTTACTACAAATCAATTCCATTAGTTATAATCTGAGAATATAGTCACCAAAAGAGACTATTTCTATCTTTGATTTTATTCTAATGTAATCAAAAGAATAACTTTTGTCATTTTCATGATGTGTGCTTTTAAGCTGCTGTTATTCTGTTAATATGTAGTATTACTGTGTTACTTGACCATATAATGGTGTCATAGTTGAATTTTATGTCAAACTGTGCTTTTCAGATTTGTTTTAGAAGTGTTAAGACGCTAATCCAAGTGTTTTTCCTCTTGGAGTCTATGAGTCTGTCTTTTCCTAAACATTTCTCTCTGCTGCTAGTTGTGGCCTTGTACTCTGATAACAACAAGTGAACTCCCCGACCGGTCCTGTCGGACCAATGGGGAAGAAACAAGTCGCTCTCCTCTCAGAGCTGGTACTAAGTTCTAAGCTGTTGCTGGAACGGAAGAGTTTCTGGGAACTTCAAAGAGATGTGAACCTTTCCCAAAGAGCTGGGGTACGTTTGGTCAAGAGCTAACGACCTTCGTCTTCAGCTAAGGACTGATAACCTGCTGTTATGAGTCCACGTCGAATGAGCGTAAGCTCAAAACTTTGTTATTCCTTCCTGGAATAAGTTATCTTGAGCCAAAAAACCACGACTGCCACGGCTTCTGCCGACGAAAGCGAGTATCACCGACACCGACAAGGTAAACACGTGTGGAGTCCAGCTTGGACTTGCGGGACCGACGACTCGTCAGTCCAAGGCTGATCACAGCTCTTTACCAGAACCGAGGCGGACGTCTTAAGGTAAAGGAGCCGCTGTTTGCTTGCTGGAGGTGTGATGATATCTTAGCTGGACGCGTATGGAAGAGTGTCATCTGGTTTCATAAATGCAAGATAAACTTCCTCTCTTAACCTCCCAATTCTTCTTAAATCTTTCCTCCTCTCCTTTCCCTCAATTCTAAGCTGGAAACTATTTTAAGCTAAAGAGCCCTCAGACTAAATATGTTTAACATCCAGTATTGAAGTCTGTTGTGTTAAATTTAAGTGTGCTGACGTATTAAATTGAAAGAAAGTGAAATCATATCAATCAAGTGTAATGGTGTTAATTTAGTGATTTATTTTAAATAAATGGTAGTGTCGCCTGGCATACCAACTAAGTTAACGTGTCCATTGTCACTCTATAGCTCTGTTTATTTATCCATCATAAAGATCACAGAAATATTGGGTAAACTGAAAAAGAAAAGAATCCGTGAAATTACTATTCAATCTGAATAAGTAAATTAATTAAGGTAAAGAGGTCAGTATTAATATTGACCTCCTCATAATCCTTTACACGCGACTCTGCAATATTGCGTGGACATCGGGGGCAGTTCCCTTGGATTGGCAGACTGGGGTGGTAGTTCCCCTATTCAAAAAGGGGGACCGTAGGTGTGTTCCAACTATAGGGGGATCACACTCTTAAGCCTCCCTGGTAAGGTCTATTCAGGGGTTCTGGAGAGGAGGGTCCGTCGGATAGTCGAACCTTGGATTCAGGAGGAGCAGTACCCTACACAATTATCAAAAAACACATACATTTGGAGCCATAATGAAGGAAAAAAATAGTTAATTTCCTAATGGGAGCTGGTGGAGTCTTCATCCATCTGTTAGCATGTTAGTTCGTTGCTCCTCCAAGCTCTGCAGCTCTGCCTGTACTTTTCCACTGCTTCGCGCGGTCCAGAGTTTACAGTAAGGTCTGTTAGCATGTTAGCTCGTCCCTCTAGCCTCCTCTGCCTCGGTCCAGGTCTGCCTCGTAAACCTCCGGTCCAAACAATAAGGTCTCCTATAATTTTCCACTGAGTGCTCGCTGCTTCCGCCGTCAAGCTACTGCTTCTGCCGTCAAAAACCGGAAGTAACCGGAACTCGGCTTTTCAAAATAAAATGTTCAAAATAATCATTTTATTTTTTTATTATTTTTTTAATGGGAGATGCGTGACGTAACCACAAGACGTCGTAACTCGAGACCGTCATAACCCGAGGACTACCTTTATATTATAAACACAAACAAATCTGAGCTTCCTTGACAGGTAAAAATGCTCCATTCTGTGTTTTTATTTTTTGGTCCAGTGTCCACTAAAAATAATTTTTGTACACCAAATAAAACAGCTGCACAAGCTATTATACATTTATTGTATCTGTAGCTGCAGCTGTCCTCAATCTAAACCCCACCGTTTAATTCTGCTGTCTTGGCCGTGCTACTGCCCATTGTGGCTTCAACGAGCTGTGCAGGAAGAATAATGGCCATTGTTCGAATGCAAATGTCCTGTAATTCCCTTTAAATCCACCTGGGGCATTTCTTCATATAGCCAGTTGCTGACCTATATACAGTAAGAGGTCTTTTCTGTTGCTTGACAAAGACCAGAGTCCCCTCCCAGTGCACATTATCCCCATTAATGTTGTATGTAATTGACTTCAGAGTAAACGGCGCATTGTGTGCGTTAACATTGTTCAAACCCTATTAGCTGTGTAATGATGCAAGATTCACCAAGAGCCTCTGTGGTCCCTCTGTGTCCCTGGAACTTCTTCCAACCGTTTGTCCTCACAGCAAACGTCTGTCTTCAAAGAGAACAGAACGACTAATTGGACTGCCGCAGGTTAAATAAAACTTTTTTACACCAATAAGATCTTTCCAAGCGGAAAACTTAATTGACCTCAAGGTCTTTGGGAAATCAAAAATGAAATTTTGTGTTATGGTTTGATTTATGCAGTCATCTGGATGGTTTCCTTAATCGTATGATTCTGTTGTTTTGTTAGGGAAAATGGCTTTACCATAGTTATCTAACACAATTATTGATACATTTACATTGAATTTCATTTTATTTTCTCAAACTTTCTTGTTATCAGAAGGAAACTTTTTATATATATATATATAT
>JBBPBX010071665.1:0-18256 GCA_038048925.1 Garcialebias charrua | reverse complement strand
TACATACATACATACATACATACATATATACATACATACATACATACATACATACATACATACATACATACATACATACATACATACATACATACATACATACATACATATATATATATATATATATATATATATAATTATATAATTATTTGTCTATGATGGACTGGAGACCTGTCCAGGTGTCCCCCGCCTCTCGCACAGTGATGGCTGGACATGGACACCAGTGACCCCCGTGACTCTTAAAGGAAGACGTGGGTAAAGATGATGGATGGATGAATTATTTGTTCCTAGATTTTTCTTTTTTTTTTTGTTTTAGAGAAGTCCAGGCAACTAAACTAACCTATTACATGTAATTTAAGTTACAGAATTTAAGGCATTCCTGTATAATTTGTTCCTATTTTTGGTATAAATATCAAACCATGCAAAAAATTTGATACATTAATCAATCAATCAATCAATCAATCAATCAATCAATCAATCAATCAATCAATCAATCAATAAAATAAATTTTATTTATAAAGCACCCTTCATACTAAAAGCAGCTCAAAGTGCTGTACAGAATTATAAAACAATAAACTCACAAAATTAAAGCAAACGACACACACAAAATAAATAAATAAAATTAAATACAGTAGTATGGAAAATGTATAGAGTGAACAGAGATGAACCAGTTCAGGAAATGCAGTTAAAAAGATGGGTCTTGAGCCTGCTCTTAAAAACAACAACATTCTCTGCAGCCCTCAGGTTCTCCGGCAGACTATTCCACAGACGGGGGCCATAGTACTGGAAAGAAGCCTCACCGTAAGTGTGAGTTCTGACTTTTGGAACTGTTAGTAGTCCAGTACCAGAGGACCTTAATGTCCGCGGGGGTTCATAGGGCAATAGCAGCTCTGCAAGATAAGATGGTGCGAGACCATTGAGACATTTAAAAACCACTAAAAGAATCTTAAAATCAATCCTGAGGCGCACAGGGAGCCAATGCAATGATTTTAAAACAGGTGTAATATGAGCCTGCCTTCTGGTCTTGGTTAGCACACGAGCAGCAGAGTTTTGTAACAGCTGAAGGCTGGACAAATTTTTCTTAGGGAGACCAGAAAGCAGTGAATTACAGTAGTCTAAACGACTAGAAATAAAAGCATGCATCAAAGTCTCAGTATTGGTCAGAGAAAGAAGAGGGCGGACTCTGGCTATATTTTTTAGATGATAAAATCCTGTTTTGACTATTTGTTTAATATGAGGAATAAAAGTAAGCTCAGAGTCAAAAATAACTCCCAGGCTTCTTACTTTTTTAGAAGGTTGTAAAGACAGAGATTGTAATCTCTGAATTGTATTTTCTTTTTGAACCTCAGGTCCAATGATTAAAACTTCTGTTTTGTCCTGGTTTAGCTGGAGAAAGTTCTGTGCCATCCAGGACTTTATGTCTGTAATGCAATTAAAAAGTGCAGTGATTGGCCGGGGGTCATCATGAGATAATGAGATGTATAGCTGTGTGTCATCAGCATAACTATGGAAACTTATCCCATGGCTCCTGATGACTCCACCAAGCGGCAGCATGTACAAATTAAAAAGTAGGGGGCCTAAAATAGAGCCTTGGGGTACACCATAGTTAGCTTCATGGATCTGTGAGGAGCATGTATCCATACTTACCATAAATGTTCTATCTGTGAGATAGGAGCTGAACCACAGAAGAACAGTACCAGAAAGACCGACCAGGTGTTGTAATCTATTTAAAAGAATTTGATGATCTACTGTATCAAAGGCTGCGCTCAGATCCAATAGAACAAGGACTGAGAGCTTGTGTGAATCCAGATTACACCTTAAATCATTCACAATTTTTAATAGGGCTGTTTCTGTACTGTGTTTCGTCCTAAAACCAGATTGATACTTTTCTAAAATACCGGCATCATTTAAAAAAATATTTAATTTAATAAAAACAATCTTTTCTAAGATTTTACTTAAAAATGGTAAGTTGGATACAGGTCTATAATTATTAAAAACACTAGGATCTAGATTACTCTTCTTCAGAAGGGGCTTCACCACAGCCTTTTTAAAGGCAATGGGGAAGACACCCATCTGAAGAGAACAATTTACAATGTTTAAAATTTCATTCTCAAAGAATTTATAACATGAATGAAAAAGTGATGAGGGAATTGGGTCCAAGAGGCAGGTGGTTGGTTTGACTTGTGAGAAAACTCTGCCGAGCATCTCTGCATCAACCACGTCAAACTTGTCCAGTACTTTCTCAGGTAAAACCAAACATTCAGTAGATTTAATACCAGTATTTTGTTCAGATAAAATGTTAGCTCTAATTGACTCGATCTTACCTCTGAAGTGATTTGCAAACTGCTCACAGAGAGAGTTAGTTGGAGTATTTGGAGAGGCAGTAAAGTCAGGGTTAATCAGATTGTCAATGGTGGAAAACAAAACTTTGGGATTATTTTTGTGATTGTTAATTATTTTGGCAAAATATGCATTTCTTGAATTTCTGACAGCAGAGTTGTAGATATTAAGCTGTTCGCGCATTATTTGGTAGTCGACTGTCAATTTGTTTTTCCTCCATTTCCTCTCTGCTTTCCTGCAATTTCTTTTGAGCTTCTTTATGTCTTCAGTTTTCCATGGGCATACTCGTTTATTAAAAACTTGTTTTGAAAATAGTGGAGCTATATGATCAAGGTTTGTTTTCAGTTTGTTAAAAAATTGACTGACCATTGAATCGCAGGAAGCAGTTAAAACAACAGGGGAATTTTGGTTAAAATCTCTAATAAAATGATCAATCACCTCAGGGGTAAGATGGCGCCTCCTAACAGTTTGAACCGTGGCTTTCCTCTGAATCAAATCAGTGACATTAAAAAACACACAATAGTGGTCAGACACAGCCAGGTCAACAACAGAGGACACACCAGAGGCCAAGCCATAGGTAATAACAAGGTCAAGGGTGTGTCCCCTGTTGTGAGTCGGTTGCTTGACGTGTTGAATAAAATCCATACAGTGTAGAATTTCTAAAAACTGTTTAGACAAAGAGTCTGATGGATTATCAACATGTAGATTAAAATCACCAGTCACAATAATCTTATTATACTTAGCATGAATAAAACATAAAAACTCTGAAAACTCAGTCAAAAAATCAGCAACATGTCCGGGTGGTCTGTAAACAGTAACACAGAGTATTGGCAAGCTGCTAAAAACAAAGGCATGATGCTCAAAAGAAGGGTACTGGTCAAATGAAATCTCTTTAACAGCAAGTAAATTATTAGATATTGAAGCAGTGCCACCACCTTTTCTGCCACTTCGAGCATTAAAATAAAATTTAAAACCAGGTGGAGAGGCCTCAGTAAGAACAACTGGTGCATCTGCACCTAACCAAATTTCTGTTAAAAACAGACAATCCAATTTAAAATCTGAAATCAAATCATTTATAATAAAAGATTTGTTTAAAAGAGAGCGGACATTTAAAAGAGCCATATTGAGGGAGACAGGTGAACCATTAACAGTAGCTGTGGGTGATAAATAATGTTTTGCTAAAGATCTAAGGTTATTAAAGTTCACTGAACGAGTACGGTTATGTATGGTTCGCTCCCTGTATGTAGTCCGTACTGAAATTAATTGGTTGTTGGGAACAGATGGGCCTGGTCCATTGTTATGTGTATAACAGTTACAAGAGGAACTATAAGAGCCAGGACCATGTGGACGTCAGTCAGTAGCAGACTGGTCAGATGTAGTGACATGGTTACCAGATATGGATGGTGAGGTTGTGTGCTGTACCTTGTAGTCCAGGTTGGCAGTTAGAATACGGGTACCTGAGTTGTTCAGATGGAGGCCATCAATCCCAAAAAGATGTCTCCTTCCCCAGAAAACATCAAAATTTTCAACAAAGGTTACATTTTGGAGGATGCAAACAGAAGACAACCAGGTGTTCAGGCTGAGAAGTCTGCTGAAGCGGCCTATTCCTCTGCCACAAGTGGGAAGAGGACCAGAGATAAAAACTTGCAGTTGAAACTGTAGAACGGTGCCAAGTAGATGAATGAAATCCTGTTTTAAATATTCAGACTGCTGTTTGGGGATGTCATTGGTGCCTACATGGTTGATGAGTCTTTTAGCCTGTGGATGGGATTTAATGATTTCTTGTAAGAGTGGCACCTGCTGCAGCTCCAAGATGGCCGCCAATTGTCCACAGCTGACGGTCATCCACCTGACGAGCTACACCTCTACTTAAGGCTGCAGTCGAGTTCTGCTCTTCGCTGAAGCATTCTATGCCATACTTGGTATTTATGCCTCTAGCCAGTTTGTGAGTCTATTGAGAGAAACTTACCCTGTGCTTGTTTTGTTCTCAGCCCTCGGATTCTCCTGGTTCCAGCTCTTTGCTTGTCGTGCTTTGCCCTCCAGCCACTTGCCTGCCTCACTCGCCCTCTGGGACTCCATCTCAAGGACTTAAGGACTCTCTGGGACCATCCTCCTCTCTTCATCCGTAAGGAAACACAACAACAACAAACAAACAGGATCAATTACCCTGGAAGACTTTTCTGATCAAACCCATCTGACTGTCTGTTTTTTCATCTTCCAGGAAACCCAGAGGACCCATGTACATTTGTAAATAGTAATTCCCCACTGTAAATAATAAACACTGTTACTTGCACCTTTTTGTCTTGTGTCGTTCTGGGTCTCGTTACCAACTGGGTTACCTTTTGAGATCTTAACAGTTAATGCTTCAGCCATACTAAAACCCAGAACGAGACCATGAACGCACAAGCTTCCTCCTCGCAGGCCATAAGCCAGACTCCAGAGGAGTTGCTGAAACAAGTATTAACTCAACAACAAAAAACCCAATCTGACATGCTAGTACTCGGAGGTATGGTTAATTCAGTACTGAAGCAACTTGCTTCTCCTCTCACAGCTCCTGCTGCCACCTCAGCCTCAAACCCTCCCAGCACCAGTTCAAACAATAACTCTCCTTCTCCTCAGCAGTTGCTGGTTAAACCATCTGAGCTCTTCTCAGGAGACCCAGCGTCATGTGAGGGTTTTCTCCTACAGTGCAAACTCGCCTTCAAAGGAGCTCCTCAGCTCTACTCCACGGACATCGCTAAGATAACATATCTGAACAGTCAGCTTTCAGGTAAAGCTCTCCAGTGGGCATCTTCTTACCTCCACAACCATGATTTGGACTTTGTGTCGTTCGACCAGTTTCTGAACGAGTTCCGCAGGATTTTTGACCGGCCATTGCAACAACCCAATGCAGAGAAGCGTTTGTTGGGATTACGTCAGGGCAGACGACCCGTCTCTGAACACGCTCTGGACTTCCGCATTCTCGCGGCTCAAACGGGATGGAACGACAGGGCGCTTCAAGGTACATTTTTGAATTCTCTCTCTGATTATGTCAAGGACCAGATTGCAGCAAGGGACGAGCCTCCTAACTTCGACGCGCTAATAAGTTTGGCGATCTCCATTGACGAACGCTTCCGGGAACGTCGTCGAGAACGGGACTACAATTACCAGAGACCCAACACTTCCGGTTTCTCCACGTCATCAGGTGGGGACAATAATTTCAGTCACAACTCCCGAAGCTCTCTACCACCATCTACTGGATCTCAGCTAGCATTACCTGCACCTGAACCAATGCAGATTGGCAGAACTAATTTAACAGCAAGTGAAAGACAGAGACGTAGGACTGCTAACCTGTGCATGTATTGTGGAAACGAGGGACATTATGTTGCTTCTTGCCCACTTTTGGGAAAAGACAACGCCCGCCAATAGAACGGAAGTTATTGGTGGGCACTTCCTCTTTCACTTCCATGCGCAGATTGATTTTACCTACGGTTATTCAGTTCAAACAAAACCGTTTTCCTGTGTCAGCATTAATTGACTCTGGTGCTGAACAAAATTTAATTAGTCATGATTTAGTCGAGAAATTCTCTCTCCCCGTTCTGGACATTGACCCAGTTTCTATTACTGGAGTAACTGGGGAGACTTTAGCGCAGATCCGTTTTAAGACTGGAGATTTGCATTTAATCACATCTGGTAATCACCATGAATTTGTTAGTTTCTTTGTGTTTGATTCACCCGACACTCAAATGATTTTAGGGTTTCCCTGGTTAAAGAACCATAATCCCCACATCAATTGGGAGTTTGGCCGAATAGAGAAATGGAGTGACAAGTGTTTGAAGAATTGCCTTCGTTCAGGCATCTCCAACCCTTTAACCAGTGTACAAGAAGCCGAGAACATTGATCTATCCACCATTCCCCCCATGTATCATGATCTGTCGCCTGTATTCAGTAAAGTGAAGGCTCTCTCTCTTCCTCCCCATCGTCCCTATGACTGTGCCATCGACCTCCTTCCTGGGGCTCCTCTGCCATCTAGCCGTTTATATCACCTCTCGGGTCCTGAACGGGGATCCATGAAATCCTACATCGAGGAGTCTTTGGATTCAGGTATCATCCGCCCTTCTACTTCTCCACTGGGGGCAGGGTTCTTTTTTGTTTCTAAGAAAGACAAGACACTACGCCCTTGTATTGACTATCGGGGTTTGAACAGTATTACTGTAAAGAACAAGTACCCCTTACCACTACTTGACTCAGTCCATGAGCAGCTGCAACCAGCCACTATCTTCTCCAAGTTGGACCTACGAAATGCTTATCACCTCGTCCGTATCCGAGAGGGTGACGAATGGAAAACAGCCTTTAAGACACCCGTGGGACACTTTGAGTATCTCGTCATGCCTTTTGGCCTCACCAATGCTCCTGCAGTGTTTCAAGCACTAGTCAACGATGTTTTGAGAGATTTTATTGGTGATTTTGTGTTTGTTTACTTGGACGATATTCTCATTTATTCCAGGAATGAGGATGAACACGTCGCTCATGTCCGGACGGTGCTCCAAAGACTGTATGAGAACCAACTTTTTGTAAAAGGTGAAAAATGTGCTTTTCACACTTCTTCTGTTGCTTTTTTGGGTTTTATCTTTGGAGAAGGACACTACAGGGCAGACCCTGAGAAGACAAAGGCAGTGGTGGAGTGGCCGATCCCTGAGACTAGGAAGCAACTGCAACGGTTCTTGGGTTTTGCAAACTTCTACCGACGCTTTATCAAGGACTACAGTCGCATCGCAGCACCTCTGTCACAACTCACATCCACCAACAGAAACTTCAGATGGACCCCGGAAGCCAACTCTGCTTTTGGTAAGCTAAAACAGCTTTTTTCATCCACACCCATCCTTTGTCATCCAGACATCACTCGTCAGTTTATCCTGGAGGTGGATGCTTCTGACACTGGGGTAGGAGCCGTTTTGTCGCAGAGGTCAACTTTGGACAACAAGGTGCACGCATGTGCGTTTTTCTCTCGCCGTCTGTCTCCAGCTGAACGGAATTATGATGTGGGCAACAGAGAACTACTCGCTGTGAAACTGGCACTAGAGGAGTGGCGTCACTGGCTTGAGGGCACTGAATTGCCTTTTCTTATTTGGACTGTGTAGTGGACCTACCCAGGGTCAAACTAAGGTTTTTGAACTGTCCAGTGATGACCTTTACTGACCTCTCAGTAAAGCAAGACATTTACCACAAAATCATTCCATTAGTTGTAATCTGAGAATATAGTCATCAAAAGAGACTATTTCCATCTTTGATTTTATTCTAATGTAATCAAAAGAATAACTTTTGTCATTTTCATGATATATGTTATATGCTGTTATTCTTTAAATGTGAAACATCAATGTGTCATTTCTACAAATTGTAGTGATATAGGCCTTTGTCTTAACCTTCAAGTACACCTCTCCACATCTCTCTGAAACTCTAAGGGTTACACCTTCTTGAAGCCCTCAAGGAGACAGATGGACACTTATATATTTTTACAATTATTATGAATTAATGGACACTAATTAATCAGATTGAACTTTCTCTTTAATGTGTGTTAATTCAGAATTGATCTACAGTATATTTTTGTCATTATTAATGATGATCTGTTACTTTCATGAGCTATGACCTTCTGCTGGTTTTATTTCTGCAAAATAAGCAGACTCTGTCGCTAAGGCAGAAGTCAGGGTAAGAGCTGTTCTCTCCCTTCTCTTGTGTTGTCTATGAAGTTAGCCATAACATTTTTCTGTGCTCACAAGCAGGCCACCTGGCTGTTTATGTAAACAGTTTTCCTGCTGTCCGTCAAGAGTCTTTTCTGCCTATGGGATCATACTTCCATCTTTTATTTTGTTAACCAGCCTGTAGCCGTTGAGGAGGTGGGGAGACCCCACCTCCCCCATATAATGGGCACTTCCTATTTGGAAGTTAGTTTTTGGAGGAGAACTACTTGCAACTGTTTTCTCTTCCCTGGGAAAGCTGGAGTCGGCCCGGTCATATGTCAACGACCCACGTCTCCGCTAGGATCATAGCAAAGCCTTACTGTGATCCTGTCACTGTTCTGGAAGAATTTGTTTTCTAAAGTTTTATTTTGAAAAGTCAGTCTGTGCGCTCGACCGTTGGTCCCTGCCGAGGGAGGCGAGTTCCTCGTATCGTGAATCAGCACACTCACGCTGAAGTCCAACTGGACGGCCACTGGACAAACCCATCCACGTGTGTGTCCACAAACTTCTTCACTCTTGTCTCCAAGAGACGAACCTCCAACAGGTAAAGAGCCGTGGTGTGTTTGAACGTGCGGGAGCCCAGCAATCTGCTCGTGTGGGGGAAACGGTGTCACCTAGTCTGGTTCAAAGTAAACAACTTTAGCTTAACTTAGCTCCAGAACTCCTTCCTCCTATTTCTTATTTTTCATAAGCTATTTAATATGTTTGTTTTCATCATGGTAAACTTTAAGTAATGTGCCAACAGAAAGGTCCAACTGTCTGTTTGTTTTAATTTGAATTCTTGTCAACGTAGTTATTAAATCAGAGCTAATATCGATACAAATGTTTAATGTAATTTTTGTGATAGTTTCAATAAAAGGTCTATTTTTTTGGTAGACCAACATAAATTGAAGTCTAAGCGTGAAATTACATTTCTTGTCTAATCACAGTAAAAACAACTTAGTATCGGAAAAAGGAAGAACTCGCACTTTGGTGGCAGTTTGTGCAAGATTAAAGTCTGCTAAACTGCGCATCCAATAATGGTGGCTCAGTAAGTGTTTAAATACCTTACTATACATCATTATTTATTCAATTACAATTGGTGGCTCGTCCGAGTTCCTGGAACGTTTATTAAGTTGTTTGGTGTAGCTTATTTTTGTTAACGGTGTTTGTTGGCATTAGTTTGCATCCTGGTTTTGGGCTTATAAGAATAGTTTTGGCTGGTGAGTGTCCGGGAGTTGCTAATTGTGGCATTGTCTGGATTATTTTCCCGTTAGAATTATTTTTCATTCACATTTGAGCGTATGCTTGGAGCGGGTGCGTGATAAATGTTTTGTCTGTGCTTGTGAGACGTTTCATTACGTGTCACGAGGCTGCATGCATCTTTCATTGTTGTGACCGCCGAGTCACGATCCTGTTTCATTCTATTACATCTGCGATTTTCTGTTGAAGCTGTGTCACACATTTGCTGCTCCATTTTTACCTAATCTGTTACAACGTGTTTGCCGAGGTTCGGGAAAACCCACTCCGCTAGTTTGGACCGGATGTATTCCGGTTCCGTTTGACGTAAAGTCCGTTGTTGTACACAGTTAGAGTGCTGCCTCCCCTGGGGGCGTGAGAGTTAGCTTGGTTGTGTTTTAGCTCATTGACGGTATTTTCTGCGGTGTAAAAATACGTTTATTTTGTGGAAGAGAGTCCAGTACTTTGAGCCGAGCTAATGCTAAACGGTACCGACAAGATGGCTGCTTAAAACGCTGTGATTGGTCCATTGTGTGTCGCGTTCAAGAACGTTGGTTTCTGTAGACTCTGGTTGTCAGATTCATTTTTGCACACATTTCTAACAGTTTATTTGTTTTGTTCGAGTTCTATGCACGTAATATCGTCGAAGACTGGCTTAACCGCGGTGTTTTGCGGTATTTATGACTGTTTTAGAACGTTGAAAAAGTCCGTTCCTCGCTAGAGTTCAAAAGACCGCAGGTCCGTGAACGCACCGCTCGAACGGCACGTCACTAGTGGGTGGCGTTAGGTTTGGAAGACACAATTTCCCATGAACACTTGGGTTTTAGAACTACAGTTCTGTCTTCGCTGTGATTGGTCGATTACGCTGTATGTGTTGACGCATGCGCAGTGGGTGAAGCCCCGCTCCTCGTCACTTTTCACTTCAGCTACTTGTCTCAGACGAGTTTCCGTGCTTGTTTGTCCATTACTGTCTTTGAAAAGACTGTTTAATCGCGGTGTTTTTGAGATTTTAGTGGGTGGACAGAGCCGGTTGCTCTGAAAAACTGCCGATCGCCATGTGACCAGGTCACGTGACACCGATTTTGCCGGTTTTATGAGGACCGACCTTATTTCTTTTAAACGCAGTTTAAATGGTTTCACAGTTCAACCGATTTTGCTCACATGATTTCGTTTTTGTGAGCCTGGGTTCTAGAGCTTATCACGTTACGCTTTAGATCTGTCTGATTGATGCTTTTCATCCGTGTTGGATGTCTGTGTGGGCTGAAAGCTACGGCTGCGCTCACTGGTGATAACAGCGCCTCTATAGCGGTCAGATAGAGAAATTACAGTCGCTGTGATAAACTCACTTCCAGCGCTGTGACCCCTGCTGGTTACATTAGAAGACGCAGTCTTCCTGTAATGTGTACATGTTAACTGTTCCTGTTTTAAACGGGAAACATTTTGAGAATATTGTACTCACAGCACACTTTAATTTGATTTTCACATATAATCAAATGTTGATGGCAGGACAGTTACACAGATTTAATACAGACATGTCTGTTGTTGATAAAATTTGACACTTTTATCATTGATTCTGTGCAAAACAAACTGTCTGTTTTTATTTTTATTTTAAACTGCAAGTTTAAAATAACACACATGAGGCTTCTTTTGTTTTGATTTTCACAAAAATCTCACAACGACAGCCGTTTTTGTTTGACCTTGTCACAGGTCGACAAATTACTAGACATCACTGATTTTTATTTCATTTAACATCTTGGATGTTTTCTGAGCAGCTCATACACTTTGCATATTTGCAAGCTGCGAAATGAGACCCGCTTTACTTGATTTTTCACAGAACATCAGTACAAAGATGGACGTTCAAACAGGTGAACCACCTGAGGAGGCCTCTTGTTCTGTTTATCCTAGATGGATGGATGGGGGCCTTGGGATTCCTGCCCGTGCTCCCCGCATTTTGGGGGAATCTGCCTCTTCGTATGCTAATTACTTAGCTGCTAAGAACGTCCGTCAGGATAAGTGGGAAAGTCCCCTGTCATTCTACGACAGGCTAATCTCGGTCTACTCCGGGGGCAAAACTATTCCTGGATTAGAGGAAAATATGGAGTTTAAACGTCTTTTCATTATGAATCTTATGCCTTTTCAAATGAAATGTGTTCATTTCAAGGTTGATTGCAAAAAAGATTCCATGGAAGTGATAAGACAATATGCTGCGTCAGTTTTTGAGGCCGAAATACAACCTAGGATACCATCAGAGGTTTGTACAGGTCAAAAGGTCACATCCCACTCGCAGGAAGTAGTAGAGGTTCCCTCTCCTTCAAAGTGCGAGAGGTCACAGGTTTTTCATAATAACATACATCAGCATGGTGCTACGAGCTGTAGGAGTTCTGAACCCCCTGCCCCTCAGGTTGAAAACCTTGAGAGGAGCAGAGAACCACACAAGGCAGGTGTTCGCTCTCTAGATGAACCAAGATGGTTCAGATCGAACCAAAAGAGTTCTCACCTAGGTCTCACAGTGGGTGAACTTCGAGAGAAGTTGATGTCTGGGAACCGTGACCCTTTGAAAAGTGGTCTGTCCCGACATGTGCCCCCGAGAAGCGACCCTCCTGCCCCTGCCCCTCGAACTGCACAGTTTGAGACATGCAATGAGTCACACATGCTCCAGATTATGGAAACGGCGCCTCCGCGCGAGGACGTGACTGAGGTTGTGGTTTGTTTGTCAAATGATTTGAATGTTACAGTGGTTGACCAAGCTGAGACAACGTATAACGTTGTCCTTGATGATACCACAAACAACTTTGTTCCACCTGACGAAGCGACGCGCAACACTGCCTTTTGCAACAACTCAGTGCACACAGTTGGCAACAACAACGTCAACACTGACATAAATACTGACGGCAAACAAATTGCTGAAAATCCGCATCCTGAAGGTCATGAGGCAGACAGCCATCATGATGCTGACAGCGACGACGATTACACAGACAGAGTCACACGTACTCAGACACGTGTGGAAAAACCTGAACGGTTTCTGTGTAACTTTATAAAAAGGGGGATAGCTAAGAGAGCTTACCTGCCACTCACATTGGAAGGGGTCCTCGCGCAAGAAGCGCTCCTGGTTAGCGGCTCAGACGTGTCTACCATGTCAGCCGAACTGTTTGAGGAGCTAAGGACCGCCGCTAACGATGTTGACAGGCAAATACCCTTTGTGAAATACACTTATGGTGAGCAACAAGGGCCTCGCAAAGACGAGAACAACCCTAATAGCCATGGTTCACATGCAGATTGGCGAGATGTCACTATACCACCCGGTATATGTGTCTGAACTTGACTCACTCCGGGCTCCATTTGTGGTTGGCCAAGATTTTATAAATCGCTTTGAAGCGATTATAAATTATGGCAATCAGACAATGTGGGCCACAGTGAGCAGTCCACTGCCATTCGTGGTACCTCACCAAGGTCAGGACACTGACTGTCTAACAGCAGGTACCGCTAAGGTAAAAAAGGATTCCCCAACCGAGACCACAAACCCGGTAAGTGATCCTTCATATACAGATGAGACAGAGGAGACTCAACAATTGGACCAGACTCTGGCCCATCACGAGGACCTCCTCTGCGAGCTGACACCTTCAGCACTCCCTGACCACTTCCTACCACAGGTAGATGAAGGTGTGGAGATCCAAGAGTCCCACACCGTTGACGCTGTACTGTCCTCTGGGACAGGTAATTCAGTTATCATCCAAGCTTTCAGTGAAGTCTTGGTTCAAGGACATCTGAGCCCACAAGGTGACAGTCTACTACACGCTGACAGTCACTTGGACTTCATTGTTACAGATTTTGAGGACCCCTCCTCAAACAAAAGGGGGGCAGACTCACACTTCCTACCACAGGTAGACGACGGTGTAGAGATCCTAGGGTCACACACCGAGAACGCTGTACTGTCCTCTGGGACGGATAATTCAGCCATCATCCAAGCTTTCAATGAAACCTTGGTTCAAGAGCATTTGAATCTAGAACTACTCAGAGATGACATAGTTCTTACAGACTCAAAGAGCACCTCTTCATTCATGAAGTGGGAAGACATACATCACAACGACAGAGACACGCCTGCGACGGCGCCGACAGTTGTGACACACCTGCATTACGCAGAAAGAGGTAAACGTACAGAGGTACGTTGGCCGAGACCTATAAGGTTCCTGTACAAGGTTCCCCATAAACTGCGCGAACAGCTTAAACTAAACAATGGCATCCTAACTCGTGCCCATGGACGGACGTCCACACCCGTGTGCTTGGTCCCTCATGACCACAGGGGGGTGATGTTAGGCCATGCCCATGTCAAGGACAAAGATTTCAATAACCCCACAAACGACAAAGATCTCGCAAACTCAAAGACTTCATGGGAAAACAAGGTCGTCCAAGCACAGGATAGTAAATAAACTAAACAGTTTAACCTATACTAGTTGCGAAAAGACACCGTTCCAACTAGAACTTTTTCATTCATTCATTCAACCTTTATTTATACAGGCTAGCCTCGTTGAGTCACGGGGACTCATTTACAAGAGGGACCTGTCTCACTCACACCAAACAACCATCCACTCTCACACTCACACCTATGGTCAATTTAGAGTCACCAATCAGCCTAACAAGCATGTTTTTTGTTCTGTGGGAGGAAACCGGAGTACCCGGAGGAAACCCACGCATGCACGGGGAGAACATACAAACTCCACCCAGAAAGGCCCCGGACCGGGATTTGAACCGGCAACCTTCTCGCTGAGAGGCAGCAGCTCTACCAGTTGTGCCACCGTGCTGCCCAGAAACTTAGAAACGCTAAGCATAAAACCCACAACAAAAACTAACCTTAACAACCGTTTAAATCTGCAGGATTTAATTGACATCGGTTATAAAGCTAAGAACTGTTTTTCTTGTGTGTGACGTTGGAATCTGACGACCAGAGTGAGTTTGACGTAGTGAAACGTTGTTTTTAGTTGCTTAATTGCTACTTTTGTGTTATTGAAGTTGTTATTGTTTTCTGAACACTCCCAGCCAAAAGAGGTTTTGATTGTTGATAAGTTGAAGACTTAAATGGATTTTAACTATGCCAACATGCTGTTCATTTTGTTAAAGATCTCAATCTTTGAAGAGTCATAGTAGATTAATACTACTTAAGGTACTATAATCTACACTAGTCTCCGAATCATTTAGGTAGAACCGATTCGATCGTTTCTATTCTAGATCTATTCATTTTGATGAGTCTCGCCATAGACTTCAAAATTTATAGGGATTACCAAATCTTGCGTCGTTCGTCTAAAAGACAACAGACATTTAGACCAAACTAGTTTTCATTTTTGTATTTTAGTTTAACCTAAACTAAATAATGAATGGAGGAATAGTTTGAAAGAAGAGGCCTTCGTTACAGAAGCCCTCCACATTTCTATAGGTATAGATCCCTATTTCTGATTTTTACAGCATTGATCCACCCCTTAATTGGTAATTGTAGCTGATCTAATCCATGATAGCTTACATACCAGGTGCATATAGGTAAGGCTTAATGTAGAATCCCAATCATAAGCCCACCTAAAACCACATAATTGCATGACACATTGAACCAGGGTGGCACCGACTGGAAGCCATCCAGCCTGCAACCTTCGATGTGGGGACCTGCTGATCCAACGTTGGTCTTCAACCTTCATCCAAGGCCCGCCTCCTCTGCTTCAATCGAGGGATCCCCTCTACATGCTGATTAAAACCATTCTTGCTGATGAAATCAATAACCCCCATCGTTGTGGATTTACCGTTGTGGATTATAAGACTTTGTTTTCCAAGGGATCACAGACTCAGTTCTCCATGGGTTAACAGACTATGTTTTCCAAAGGATTAAAAGCTTGCCGCAATGGGATTACCTACGAACAGTATGGAATTTCCAAAAACATTATGGGAGTATAATTTTGAACTTTTTGATTTTTCTTTTTCCATTTGCTGGATTACATAGAGGTCAGAGACATTCGGTGGTATCCTTTCGTGTTGGAACTCATCTCCAAGGACAGGCGATGACTTCCAAAAAGGGGGACTGTAGTGATACACCTAGCCTCTGATATTTCTGTCTTGACCTTCAAGTACACCTCTCTACACCTCTCTGAATCACTCAGTGTTACACTTGCTTGAACCTCAAGGAGACAGATGGACACTTATATATTTTAACAATTATTATGAATTAATGGACACTAATTAATCAGATTGAACTTTCTCTTTAATGTGTGTTAATTCAGAATTGATCAAACAGTATTTTTGTCATTTCAATGATGATTTTACTAAACTGGTATATTTTAAATATGACAAAGTTAAGAGAACATCTCAGAATGATCATGTTTTGAACTGTCTGCTCTAGGCAGAATAAGTGTCGAAAGTTGAAGGAACAATCCTTCGTATTTGTTTGAACTGTTTTTGTTTCAAAGGAAAAGTGCTAGACATAGCTTGCTTTCGGTCTCCCGTCCTTTCTAAAAACAATGAATCAGTTCTCAAAACAAAGTACGGACTTGTGCACATGCACCTGCATCTTCTCACGTATGTTTTCTATGTTTTGTCTACCCTATCATCTGTCACTCAAACTCACTCATTTGCAAAGTCACACCCTCTCTAGGGGTGCAACAACCAATCAGCAGGAAGTATGGGACTAAGTCACACCCCCTTCTTAAGGGGCACTTCCTGGATTTTGGTTTAGTGTTTCGAGGAGTACGAACTGTCAACCTGCTCTCTCCTCTGGGGAAAGCTGGAGTCGGCCCGGTCATATGTCAACGACCCACGTCTCAGCTGGAGTTACAGTAAAGCTTACTGTAATTCACTCACTCATCTTCTGGAAGAATTTGTTTTCTGAAGTTTTACTTTGAAAGTCAGTCTGTGCGCTCGACCGTTGGTCCCTGCCGAGGGAGGCGAGTTCCTCGTATCGTGAATCAGCACACTCACGCTGAAGTCCAACTGGACGGCCACTGGACAAACCCATCCACGTGTGTGTCCACAAACTTCTCCACTCTTGTCTCCAAGAGACGAACCTCCAACAGGTAAAGAGCCGTGGTGTGTTTGAACGTGCGGGAGCCCAGCCAGTCTGCTCGTGTGGGGGAAACGGTGTCACCTAGTCTGGTTCAAAGTAAACAACTTTAGCTTAACTTAGCTCCAGAACTCCTTCCTCCTATTTCTTATTTTTCATAAGTATTTAATCTGTCAAGTAAATGTACCAACAGTTAAGTTCCTAATTGTCTGTTTGTTTTAATTTGAATTCTTGTCAACGTAGTTATTAAATCAGAGCTAATATCGATACAAATGTTTAATGTAATTTTTGTGATAGTTTCAATAAAAGGTCTATATTTTTGTAGACCAACATAAATTGAAGTCTAAGTGTGAAATTACATTTCTTGTCTAATCACAGTAAAAACAATTTAGTATCGGAAAAAGGAAGAACTCGCACTTTGGTGGCAGTTTGTGCAAGATTAAAGTCTGCTAAACTGCGCATCCAATAATGGTGGCTCAGTAAGTGTTTAAATACCTTACAAGCATCATTTATTCAATTACACCTGTACAGACACACTTTCATTGCCCATACTGTTTGTTAACCATTGACAGAAGGGACAGGTTTCTGAATCATTTGGTGAAACACACTATGACTGTCAACATGGTGTCCAGCTGGGCATCAGCACAGACTCCTGTCCAGCCACCAGATGCCAACTTGCAGGGAACACAGCCACCTGTCCATCCAGCAACCACCAACTTGCAGGGAACACAGACTCCTGTCCATCCACCAGATGCCAACTTGCAGGGAACACAGCCACCTGTCCATCCAGCAACCACCAACTTGCAGGGAACACAGCCACCTGTCCATCCAGCAACCACCAACTTGCAGGGAACACAGCCACCTGTCCATCCAGCAACCACCAACTTGCAGGGAACACAGACTCCTGTCCGCTCAGAAGACATAATCACATGTTTCTCCACAGTATGCTCTCTACTTTGTGATGGAAGCACCATTTGATTTCACGGAGGTAAGGAAACAGATGAGAGTGCATGCTTTCGGTTGGAGATTTAATTAAATCTGAACCTGTGATGTCCACAGAATGACATGATGACAATACGAAGATGGTGGACTCTCACTCTCCTGTGAAACTTCCCTGTGAGGTAATGATGGTGCACTGTACCACATCATGTTACACATAAGTCAGTTTTGTAAAGAAAATATTCAATTTGTCCTTTTTCAAAGGTTCAGAGAAGAACTGGAAAAAAGAACTGGAAGTGGAAAAAAGCTGATGAGAGGGCAAAATACGAGGTAAAGTTTAGTTCAAATTCATACATGTGTAGTTTTGAATCATGTAAATTGTATTATGTCCATTCATCATTGATCACAAGACCATCCCCTGCAAGGCACAGAACTCTTGGGGTGCATCTTGTTCATTTCTATAGAGACGTTGCTTGGACTAATACTGCTGACAATGTGGACACTCAGAATGAAGTTAGTGAACCGTCTACTTCACAGGCGGCCACTACAAACTTTCCTGTAAGTACTCCACCGTCTACCAACCACAATAATATACTGAACGGGTGTGCCTCTGTTGTCGCACAGTTGCAAACATCTGGTGTTGCTGAGAGCATCGTTCAAGCAATAGGATGTAGAATTGTAATGTTTTTGATTATTGTAAGGTTATTACATGTGTAAAAAAAAAAAAAAAAAAATTTATATTGGTGAATTGGAATGAAAAGTAATGATATCAAATGTTATTGTTCACTCTTGGACTGTCAAGGATGCAGTTATTTAATAAATGTTTTATTGCAGCTGAATTTTAAGTATATGTTTGTGGTGTGTTTACCTTTTATTTAAAGGTTCAGTATGTAATTTCTGGAACACGCTGGAACTTAGGAAAATTTTGAACAGAGACACGTTTCTGGTCCCTCCCCCTCAGAGCCAAATATGGCTCTGTTACCCTTGCTCTGTTAAAATTCAAATTCAA
>JBBPBX010071664.1:0-11471 GCA_038048925.1 Garcialebias charrua | reverse complement strand
CGGAACACCTCACCAGGGAGGCGTCCAGGAGGCATCCTAACCAGATGCCCGACAACAGGCCAACCAAATCAAATTTTAGCATAATATATGTAAAACTGTTTGACTTATCACTTTGTTCCAAATTATATTTACTACAACACCTTGAATTGGATTGACAAAAAAAAATTATAGCTGTATCATCTTTATTACTTTCTAATTAGTTCATAATAATTCATCTTGTGCAGTTTTTGGAACATACAAACTGGGCTGATTTCCATTGCTAATAGTAAAGTATTAAACAAAGACCTACACAATCATTCAGTGCTCAAACTATGAGATGGGTATGACTCTCAGCTACTACCAAACTCTAGCTCAGTATCTATTAATTTGACTGAATAATTATTGGCCTCGACAGACATCTTGAATCAAGTTGAATCCAAACATTTTATCAGCTGTAGATTACTTTCTATACATTTCATTAAAACTTGTCCAGTTGTTCAATAGATATTTTGTTAACAGATAACAAGACACAGACACATGGTTGACCTTTTGCCTTTGGGCTGCGAGTGATAAAAAAAAACGATGCCCACCAGTTCATAAAATCAAGGGTTTGGTGTACCAGAACAGCGTGGAAAGATGTTTTTTGACCAGTGTTTTGACCGGGACACGGACAGATAGCTGACCTGCTTGTTCAAATGAGATCATTTTCAGCTGAGTTACACACACAGGATTTCTGCTGTCTGGTTGATGAATAATAAAAAATGGTACTGAGAGTCAAATTCTGACATGCACCTTATCAAAGTCCTCCAGGATATCTAGATCCAGGCACACAGTAGTCCCTAGGCATCAGAGACAACCCCCCTCCCATCTGACTGCCTGCCAGATGGATGCTGAGCTCTGGCTGGCCTGGAACACAGAAACACAGAGCAGCAGCCGCTTCTGGCCACCAGCAAATGTTTGCAGACGATTTCCAGTCAGGTCCAGCTGTTCACCGCCCTTTTGACCAAACTGTTTATATTATGTGAAAATAACATTTGTATTGCTTAAAGAAAACCAGACGTGGAAGGTGTTCAAACACAGAAATATGCATTTGCATATCATTCATAGAGGTAAACCATTACAAAGCCAGCAAATGTGTCACACATGCTCTGCCACATCACATCTCCTAATCTTATTGTTTTTCACATCTTTTACTGTTTTTACTCTTCCCATTCTCTTCCCAGCAGATTGGTCTGCATGTTTATGGACGTCCAGCAGGTTCTACAAGTTGGCCATTTCTCTGCATGTGTCTAATTAAACAACTTTCATACTAGTGTCCTTCTCTTGTCTCACAGTCCTACTTCCCATCATCCTTCTGTGATGCCCACAGAGCTTATTAATTACTCTGGAGGTTACAGATCAGCAGGTGCTATATCCACATCTCTCACAGGAGGAACTAATAAGCAAGGATCCACACACTCTTTTGTTACGTGACCACAGCTGCATGACAGAGCCAAAATATGTTTTTACTTAATTCCTGTCCAGATGGTTCTCTCTCTCTCTCTTGCATATTGTCATGAGTAAGAGTGTATATTTGTTTGTGCCTCTTTTGAAGTGAACAACCCAGCAGTGCAGGCACCACCTTGGGCGGCTCTTTATTTGAGATGCAAGTGCACAGCCTCGTCTCATCTCTCAAACTGATGCTGGACAACCAAAAAAGATAAAAGGAAGAGGTCAAAACAGTGATAATAACAGAAAATAAATAAAGAAGAAACAAGCAAACAGGGAGACTCCAATAAAAGCATTACTGGAAACATGCATACTGACTGAGTCATGATTTAAAAAATGGACAACCATAACAGCAGAACTGAGAACATATTTTAGATTATGTGATTTTCTTTACTCTAATCTGAATAATTTATTAATCGCAAATATATGCAGTGAAATACAAGCGAGTAGTGCATACCTTACTTGAATGATGTCATTCAAAAATATGTAGCATGTGCAAGGTGTTCCATGTTACAGCAGCAGAGTAGACAAGGCCTGTTTGCAGTGTTCAGTCCACACTAAAAGAATGCTCAGGAAAAAAAGGCCTGGGAGCGCACGCTGTAACTGCATTGACAACATGACATGTGGAAGGAGATGTTTGAAAGGAGCTAGACCGAGGAGTGATCTGTAGATGAAGATTGACCATTGCAAGTGCCTGGATGCAGATGATGATGGCCAACTGACCAATGACTGCAGAGTGCAGTGATGGGTGTGGTGGTTCCAAGCAGTCATGAACCTCAGTTGCCATGTTTGGATTTTGATGGGAATACGTGTTTAGGCCAGGATATTATGTCTTCTAAACATACAAATACTTCCGGCTCTTGGCATAGCAGCTGCTTCTCTGCTCCGCTCCTTCCTTCAAGTTTTCCTCCCCCCTGCTTCTGCTACTTTTGTCTCGTCTGCAGCTCTTCAGCGCTCGCTCGAAGCAATTTGGAACATGGATTTAGTGGCGTGGGCTCTTTCCTCTATCGATAATTTTTTTTCCACGAAGCGCTCCGGTCCAGGAGAACCAGCGTGCCCCTTGGACATGCACGCGGCCGGATACATAATGGATTCCTGGGGAGAATGGAAAATGATGTGTTTGACCGTTCTTTCGGTCGAGGACGTGGAAGACCTATTCATAATTGGATTTATGGTAGCAGGTGCACTACTTTTTGGCTTGTGTGGGTGCCTCTGCTACTGGAAAATCAGGAAGACCTCCGCGGCGATCAACGCGCTGTCAAAGCTTCCTGCTCAGAACGAGTCTGTGATCCAAGCTGTGACCTCAATGAACCAGCTGCTGTATGAGCTTAATCGCACAGTGGGAATGGCCGTTGAGGACTGCAGACCTGCGGTGCGGTTTGGGACTCGTTTGCAGCCGAGCGGACTACACCAGGGGGGGGACGTGGACCCATAGCTCGGGTCGGATGAAAGCTTTACGTAATTTGGAGAAATTGGATTTCAGACAGCACCTGGACTCAAGGCTACGGTAAAAGTTCACCGAAGCCTGCCCTGAAGACAAAAAAATTACCTTAAATATGTAATTGTATTACATTTATGTAATTTAATGTGTTTGTAAACTGATGATTTTTTAATCGAGTGAATAAATTGATTGATTGATTGATTGATTGATAATTGTATTACATTTATGTAATTTAATGTTGGCATTTTAATAATAAAATTTGATCTCAACAAATGATTCTTCAGGGATATATTTCCATATACAGGTGGTCCCCGAGTTACGACGGAGATCCGTTCCTGCGTCTAGTCGTAACTCGAAAATCGACGTAAGTCGGAAAATACGTCCAAACGGCACCTCATACGTACAATTTACCAAGCACTTAGCCTATCCTAACACATTACCCTACACAGTTATCAAAAAACACATACATTTGGAGCCATAATGAAGGGAAAAAAGAGTTAATTTCTTACTGGGAGCTGGTGAGGCCTTCCTCCGCCTGTTAGCATGTTAGCTCGGTGTCCCTCCAACATCTGAGGCTGCCTGTAGTTCGCGCAGTCCAGACTGTTTACAGCAAGGTCTGTTAGCATGTTAGCTTTTGCTCCTCTGGTCCAGCTCCGCTGTTTCTGCCGTCTGTTGACAAAAACCGCCCTCCTAACCTCTTCTGCTCCGGTCTGCCTGTCCAAACAATGAAGTCTCCTGTAGTAAATTTCCACTGAGTGCATCAAGCTACTCTCCCACTTCCCTCCTGTAAACCTCCTGTAAATTTTCGCTGTCCTCCGGTGAGTTTCGGTACCGTATTTTTTAGTGTCAAGGCGCATAAACCGCGTAACTCGAACAATGCTTTTCAATGGGAGGGCTTTCATCACCACGAAACGTCGTAAGTCGAGGCCGTCGTAACCCGAGGACTACCTGTAATAATTTAGTTTATAAGGCCTAGCCATTCTAACTCTAAGTAAAAAATCTTTCCATTTAACCATAACTTTTTTTATCACTTTAGACAACTTTCAGCAGGAAGAAATAGAAAACAAAACTTGTTTACAGTCACACTCTCTGCTGTGCAACACAAAGAAGATGCAGACAGCACTAAGCTTAAAAGACGTGGATCATTCCACGTAACACCAACAAAATAATTTCATGTTAATCGTGTTGAAAATCCTGTGGACAAGTCTGGGTTAGCTTAAGCATTCATTAAACAGTTTATTTTATATGATGTCAGTACTTTTGTACATCAGAGAACATTTCTCGTATATCAGATTTGACTTAACCAGTGAAGTTATCTGCACATTATAGGGCAGTGTCAGAGCAAAATAAACATTTGATTCTGCAGGTAAAAGATTCAGACCTTTATGGCCTGACTTGTACAACAGCAAGTTGTTTATCCTGATCCATAACAATTCACTGCAACACATTAGGAATACTACTGTCTTGTTCTAAGTGTGGGAATATTATTGTTTAAAATGCTTCTCTTTTAATTATTAGGCTGCAACTGGCTGTCCTGTATGATTTAACTCTCGGGGCAAGCAGATTGCTGCATTATTTATTTGGTGAAATTGAGCAAGAACAGCATCTAATTCATGGAACTACTGGTATTCTTTTTATGTGAACACGTACAAAAAAATATAGCAATGAAAATCTGGTGTAAAAGTAAAATCACTGTTGTAATACATATCAAACCAGGATGAAGAACAAAATTCCACCTTTGTTAAGTTTGCTTTAAACCCCTTCAACCCCTGTGCTGTTCTATTTTTTTCAAAGTGCAATGTTGTTACATTTTTTTTTTTGTTCTCTTAACAATTTTCTCTTCTGAGGTTTTTCAAAAACAGCAAACATCTATTTTTCAGCAATAGAAAATAACCTTGCAAGGCATTCAATTACTAAAGAGCCAGATATTTCCCATGGGAAGCCTAAAGCAGGGCGGAAAACCGGAAGTAATAATGTAAAGGAGACTAAAAATCAGACCGATATAGTACTGTACTGTATCTATCAGTCATTAACCTGCTTTGTTGGTTCCTAATGTGTGGATGAAAGCTGTTTTAACCCCCAGAGATGAAACGCCACCATCTATAACTGGGATTAAAGCTTCATTTAATTTCTGGAAACAACCCTTTTGGGTTCAGCTAAACAATCATACTATGGTGTTAGAATCAAGAAAAACAGGTATATTGTCACAACTCACACTGACAAAAAAAGAAAATATAAAGTACTGTATATATAAATTGGATATTGACATTAGCAGAAAATACAAAAAAAATCCTAACCATTAGAAATGTCTGCAATGTGTTTAACAGCCATTTTGGTTGCCTGTTGATCTTGGGTAGGCTCATTAATGCATACTCCTTGTCTCACTTTGACAATTTACTGGATTAAAGCTCAGATAGGTGCTGCATATAGTACGAGAACTGTGGGATGGGCATGGTGAAGGCTACTAATTACTGAAAGAAGGTGGCAGCTTAAGAATGGAGGAGGCAGAAGATGCAAGGGAAGACAGAATGGGATGGAAATTAGAAGGAAAAAAAGACAATAAAACAAAATAAATTTATGAATTAAAGGCAATAAAGGAAGACAAGTGAGTCAAAAATAGTCAAAAGGCAGAATGTTAATAGCCTGGCCCTCGCCTTCCTGCACAGCTCCGCTCAATTCTCATTTCCCTTCACTATAAACTATAGTATACTATATATAGAAACTATATTTTTAAGCTAAAAGAGCCCACAGACTAAATATGTTAACATCCAATATTTATGTCTGTTGTGTTGAATTTAAGTGTGCTGACGTTTTAAATTGAAAGAAAGTGAAATCATGTCAATCAAGTGTAATGGTGTTAATTTAGTTGATTTATTCTAAATAAATGATAGTGTCTCTTTGACATATCAAACTAAGTTAACGTCTTTGTCACTTAATGGCTCTGTTTATTTATCCATCATAAAGATCACAGAAATATTGAATAAACTGAAAAAGAAGAGAATCCGTGAATTTACTATTCAATCTGAATAAGTAGATTAATTAAGGATAAAGAGGTCAGTATTAATATTGACCTCCACTTTAATTCTTACATTTCTTGACACCAAACCTACCCATCACTTCCTCATCCCCTCTGTTTCCTTCACCAACATGTCCATTCAGGTCTGCTCCAATCACCACTCTTTCCTCCCTGGGAATACTCTCTATCACTTAATTCAGATCTTTCCAAAATGTATATTTCTCTTCCCCATCACATCCAACCTGTGGAGCATGAACACTAACGTTGTTTAGCATCAGACCTTCTACTTCTACCTTCAGACACATCACCCTATCTGACACTCTCTTCCCCTCTACTACATTCTTTGTCAACTCCTCCTTCAGGGCCACCCCTACTCCATTTCTATTTCTATCCACACCATGGTAAAAAATGTTTAAACCCTGCTCCAATGCTATGAGCCTTGCTGACCTTCCACTTGGTCTCTTGGACACATAAAACATCTACCTTTCTTCTCTGCATCATGTCAGCCAGCTCTCTACCTTTGCCTGTCATTGTCCCCACATTTAGAGTTGCAACCCTCAGTCCTACATTCTTCACTTTCCTCCTCTCCCTCTGTCTCCTGACACGTTTCCCTCCTTGTGATCTTAACAGTAGTACAATTTCCGCCGGCACCCTGTTTGTCAACAGCACCGGTGGCAGTCGTTGTTAACCCGGGCCTCGACCGATCCGGTATGGTTTCACTTTGATGAACTTGCATTATGATTTTGGCAAAAGTGTTTTAGATCAGATGCCATTCCTGACACAAAACTCACCATTTACCCAGGCTTATGACCGCACAAGAGATACACTGGATTGTGACCCCTAGTGGCTGGTTTATACTATATACATTAGGGCTTTAACAGACTACTCGAGTAATTGACACATCGAATCCTAGGACCTCTATCTAGTTTTTTCATTTCACATTGAGTATTCGTAGTGACGTCATCAAGTCACAGTTACATAACAGAAAATGAATCAACTTCCTGTTTGGAGCGCGCTGCGAACCGGTGTTACACCAAATTCATTTGTGACCATAGGGGGCGGTGTTGCATGCACTGTTGCAGGTCACAGAATATAGTGTAAACCCACAGTTTTTAAGTTCTGTTTTTGACGTGCTGCACGTGTTACGAACCCCAAATGACCGGACCAAAATCACCACAAAGGTTAGACAATTTAAATCAAGTTTTTATTTGTTCTCTTTGTTCTGCTCTGATTGGCTCTGGTGTTGATCAGGGACCACTGGCTGAAACGAGTCTGTAGGATGAGGAGAACGGTTAGTGGTCTGATGGTGAAAACTAAAATTTAACAGTCAATGAGAAGTAACCACTAACCGTCTCACAGATGGATGGGGTTTCAGAGCGGGGAGAAACTCCAGCTGATCAGGTCCACTGCGGGAGGGGCTGATACCGGTGAAGGAGTGCAGCCGGTCGCAGCGAGGGGTGACGTAATCCAGCAGAAGGAATTCACCAAGACGCAGAAGAGCAGATGATCCAAATAGGGACAGGCGATGAGACGAGGTGAGGTGATCCAGGGTCAGTAACGTGAATCCAGAAAGAATTCACCAAGACGCAGAAGAGCAGATGATCCAAATAGGGACAGGCGATGAGACGAGGTGAGGTGATCCAGGGTCAGTAACGTGAATCCAGAAAACGACAATCCGAGAGGGAGAAGGCAGATGCAAGAGTCCAGGCAGGCGAGATGTCAGAAACCAGGAAATCAATGAGGCGAGGATACATGAAACAGGAAAGGGGACAGAAACGGGCGCGGGATAACTACTTGCTGTGAACAGTTTTCGACTATCTGGCAAATACCTGGTGTGAGAGTCTGGCTTATAAAGGGTGTAACAGCAGGTGCAGCTGATTTGAAACTAATCAGCGCAGCGGTGAGGACAAACCGGTTTCAAAATTACGACAAACCTAAACCCACATACCGACAAGATGGCCGCGCTCAGACCGGCTGCAGCTTCACGGGCTCCTGGTTCATCCCTAGTTTTTAGTAATTTTAATAGTATTTTTATACCTGACTCTGCACGTTTTTTGCGGGTGAATTATAGCCGAACTGAACTGTTAAGAATCGGAACGGATTTACCACAGGGCACAGCTGATATCAGCAACGAACTCAAATCAGAGCTCGGCAGAATGGGTCTTTTAAGAACATCTTTCTGGAAGCAGATGCGCTCCGGTTCACACTCCAGGGGAAAGAAAAGGAAGCGGTGCTCCCGGGGTCAGAAGCGGGGTTGCCGAGCAGGAATTATGGCGAGACTGCGGGCAGACGCTAAAACCGGGAGGCCCCCGATGCTGGCTCTTTTTCTGTCTAAAGTACGCTCGCTGGACAACAAAATGGATCTGCTCCGTCTGAGAGTAACAGCGTCGGAGGAAATGAGGAGGTGCTCTGTGCTCTGCCTCACGGAAACGTGGATCTCTGAGGATACACCGGACTCTGTTTATGAGCTGGATGACAGACTCTTTTTCAGAACGGACTGGTGCACCGAGACTACGGGAAAAACACGAGGCGGCGGTGTTTGTGTTTACGTGCACAAGGATTGGTGCTCGAACTGTGCTGTGATCAAAAGGCTTTGCTTAGCTGCTATGGAGCTGATCACAGTAAGGTGCCGTCCTCATTATCTACCCCGTGACTACTCAGTGATCCTTATCACTGTTATTTACATAGCTTCTGATGCTAATGCTAATGTCGCCCAGGGAGAAATTCATGACTTACTCAGCTCGCTACAGTGTAAATATCCTGAGGGGCTCTTCATTGTTTCAGGTGACTTCAATCACGTGGATTTAAAAGTCTCCCTCCCAACCTTCAATCAGCACGTTTCCATAGCAACAAGAGGAAATAAAACGCTTGACCAAGTCTACACAAATGTGAAGGGGGCGTACACGGTGAAGCCACGTCCACCGCTCGGGGCTTCTGACCACTCCTCTTTGCTCTTAGTCCCAGCACAGCCGGAACAAAGAGAGATAAAAGTTTGGCTTCAAGATAGTACCCCCATGCTAAGAGACTGTTTTGAAAATACAAACTGGTCTGTTTTCAGGGAGGCAGCAGCTGATAAAAACTCAGTGAACCTAGACTTATATGCTTCATCAGTGTTGGGTTATATTAGCACATGCTATGAAAACGTATCCATAAAAAAATATGTTAAATCTTATCCCAACACAAAACCCTGGTTAAATAAAGAGGTCCGCACCCTGCTGGCAGCCAGGAACACTGCCTTCAAGTCTGGAGACTCAGATGAGCTGAGAAAGAGCAGGAAAGAACTGGTTGCTGGCATTAAGAAGGCCAAGGCCACATATGCACAGAGAATCGAGGGTCAGTTCACCTCACAAGACCCACGGAGCATGTGGAAGGGCATCAAATGCATAACAGATTACAAAGGCAAGAGCAAACAATGCCCCAGGGACCCATCTCTGCCTGATGCCCTCAATAAGTTTTATGCACGTTTTGAAGACCCAAACAGACCAGCTAGCACCAGACTCACCTCATCACCAGATGAAGAGCATCTCAGAGTGACCGCAGCAGAAGTGAGAGGCAGTCTCAGAAGGATCAACCCTCATAAAGCAACCGGACCAGACAACATCCCAGGGAAAGTTCTGAAGGAATGTGCGGACCAGCTCTGTGAGGTGCTGGCTGACATCTTCACCACCTCACTTGCACTGGAGTCAGTTCCCACCTGCCTGAAGACTGCCACCATCATCCCAGTTCCAAAGAGCTCCACAGTGACTGGTCTGAATGACTATAGACCGGTGGCCCTCACCCCGATAGTCGCTAAATGTTTTGAGAAACTGGTCATGTCTCACATCAAGACAACCGTCAACATCAACGAGGACCCTCATCAGTATGCATACCGCGAGAACCGATCAACAGAGGACGCCATCTCCTCTGTGGTCCACACTGCTCTCACCCACCTGGATCAGAAGGACTCATACGTGCGTATGCTCTTTGTGGACTTCACATCTGCCTTCAACACCATGATCCCCCAAACTCTGATAGACAAACTATCCACACTTGGACTAAGCCCCTCCATTTGTAACTGGGTACTAGACTTCTTAACAAACAGACCACAGTCCGTGAAGATCCACAACTTCTCCTCCTCCACCATAACCCTCAGCACTGGCTCTCCTCAAGGATGTGTGCTGAGCCCTCTTCTGTTCACTCTGCTCACATATGATTGTACAGCCACACATCCAGGCTGTCATATTGTTAAGTTTGCAGATGATACAGCTGTGGTGGGATGCATCACAAACAATGATGAGTCCAGCTACAGACAGGAGGTGGAACACCTGGAGAGCTGGTGCAAAGAGAATAACCTTCACATGAATGTGAAGAAGACAAAGGAGATGATTGTGGACTTCAGAAGGAACAAACACACCCACACCCCACTGAACATAAGTGGATCTGCAGTGGAAGTGGTCTCCAGCTACAAATACTTGGGTGTACACTTGAATGATAACCTCAGCTGGAGCAACAACACCACCAGCCTGATCAAGAAAGGTCATCAGAGACTCTACTTCCTCAGACGGCTGAGACGAGCTGGTCTGAGCAGCCCAGTTCTCACCTCCTTCTACAGGTGTGCAGTGGAGAGCATCCTGTGCTCCAGCATCAACGTGTGGCATGGAGGCTGCACAGTTGCAGAGAGGAAAGCTCTACAGAGAGTGGTGAAGGCTGCACAGAAGTCTGTTGGAGTCAGTCTCCCCACCATCACAGACATTTACACCTCCAGATGCAGGAAAAGAGCCACCTGCATCATGAAAGACCTCACTCACCCAGCACACTCACTCTTTGCCCCACTCCCCTCAGGACGGAGGTTGAGGAGCATCAAATGTAGAACCACTAGACTGAGGAACAGCTTCTACCCTGAGGCTGTTAGACTCATGAATAAATAATCAACACGAATAAACACTGCAAAATATCACATCATGCTGATGCTGATCTGTTTTCTTGTTGCTGTGTTCATTTGTGACCATCTGCTCATACAGACTCGTGTTCGTGCTGCTGTTTATAATGATGTTTTTCTATTACATTAGGGCTTAGTGTATTACTAGTTGATGTTTTTCTTAGTTAATCCTAGATGTTATTACTGTTTTTCTCTTGCATTTGTTGTTGGATGTAACTGGGACCCTGTGTACATAATCTCGTTTTCATCACATGTACCACATGCGGTGCAAATGACAATAAAGACTCTCTGACTAACTCTCTGATATATGGGGTGGCCGTGGCGCAGTGGTAATGGCAGTCGTCCCCCGATCGGAAGGTTGGCGGTTCGAATCCCAGTTCCCCACACCATGTGTTGTTGTGTCCTTGGGCAAGACACTTAACCCCGAGTTGCGTAGGACTGGAAAGCACCTTGCATGGTAGTCTGCCGCTACCGGTGTATGAATGTGTGTAGCATTCAATGTGTGTAGCACTTTGAGATTTTCACTAATGAAAAGTGCGTTATAAATTGAATTCATTATTATTATTATTATTATTATTATATATAAATGTGTATATATATATATGTGTATATATATATATAAATATAAT
>JBBPBX010071663.1:0-18257 GCA_038048925.1 Garcialebias charrua | reverse complement strand
TATATATATATATATATATATATATATATATATATATATATATATACAATAAAAAAATGTAAATAAAATAAAATGAAAGGTGGCAGAAGAAGAACTAGTCTTATGAAAACTGCCCCTTTTTACTTAATTCTAATGTAAATCAAAATATTTTTACAAAATTTAAATTAAAATGTAATTCACAAAGACAATAACAATCTAGCTAAATTAAAAACATAAAAACTCAAACATCTAAATCAAATCAGACAACAACTTAAGTAGATTTATATTAACAATTTCCATATTCTTTCAAGAAACTCGTCTTTATCAGTCTCTTAAATGTACACAGTGATCTGGCATTTTTAAGGTTATCATCCAAACCATCCCACAATCCTATTCCCTGAATTATTGTGGATCATTCCTTCAAACTAGTACTAAAATAAGTCTTCACAAACATCTAAATTCCTTTAAGAAATTATACACTCTCACTTTAAAAAAAAAATTGTTTGAATATTCACGGGCAACATGCCTTTATGTGCCTTATACATAAGCAACAACATTTTATAATTAACCAAATCATAGAACTTCAGAATTTTCAGTTGATGAAATAAAGTATTCGACGGATATCTATAGTTTTTTTTCATAATAATTCATACAGCTCTTTTCTGTAAAATGAACAAAGGATTAGTTATAGTTTTACACGCTTTACCCCAGACTTCAATACAGTAAACCAAATAAGGAACAACTATTGCATTATACAATATAAACAATGCTTTATCAGTGAATAACTCTCTTACTTTATACAGAACTGCTATCGATCTAGATATGTTTGTTCTCAAATTGTTTATGTGAGGTTTCTATGTTAATTTCTCATCAATAATAACACCCAAAAATTTCACTTCACTAACTCTACTCTACTCTAGAAACTACAAACTACTCTACTCTAGAAATTACATTTTAATTTAAACTCTAGAAACGCAATTTCGGTCCTGTGTATGTCCTGTACATATTGCAGTTCTGACAATAAAGTTGACTTTAACTTGACTTTGACTCTACAAATCTCAGTTCCATCTACCAAAAATGGAGTGTGAACATCTGTTTTTCTATTGCTGTGAATCATGTAATAAGCTTTATCCAGATTTAATGATAACTTATTTAGAAGTTAAAGTAATAGGAGATTAAAGTGGAAGTATTACAAGAATAAAATCGTAATATTATCAGAACTCCGACAGGAAAAAATCCATCTTACAACTGCGGTAAAATGATGAATGTTGATGTCAGCAGTACAATAGCAGGGGGCCCAACGCACTGTTGCATATGAATTCTTATGATAAACTGAAGCCGTATGACATTGCAGTTAATGGCTGCATTGACGGATTTAGTCATTACATAATGTGGATGGAGGCATATTTCACAAACTGTGACCCAAAAGTGATCACGGACTACTTCATAAACACAGTGACTCACACTGGAGGCGGTCCACAGCAGGTGCAAGCTGACACAGGAACGTATTATCAATCAATCAATCAATCAATCACCTTTATGAGTTTATTCTCGTAATAGTATGACTTTATTCTTGTAATATTTTGACTTTATTCTCATACGACTTTATTCTCGTAATATTATGACTTTATTCTTGTAATTTTATGCCTTTATTCTTGTAATACAAAGTATTTTGTCTTTATTCTCGTACGACTTTATTCTTGTAATATTACGACTTTATTCTTGTAATATTTTGACTTTTTTTCTCATAATGTAATTTTTTTCCTTAGTGTGGCCCTAATACTCCATTGTAAAAAAACAATAAAGGAAGGGAAATAGAAATATTAGCAAGTTTCAGAGGTAGAAGACGGTTTGATTTAACTTTTTTGTATTTCTAAATGTGTTTCCAATTCTAAATGTGTTTTTACATGTGTTTTTAAATGTGTTTTGCTTCATACTAATTTACTTTTTTATTTGCAGATTCGATTAATTAATAAAAACCTAAATAAATAATAATTAAAAAAGTCTAAAGACATCATTTACTAAAATTACAAATGTCCACTTCTTCACTAGACGACGTGATGACGTAGTCCGCAGCGTCACGTGACCGTGCGTCTCTAATCTTCGGCATCTGTCATGACATCTCTTCCGGTTTCCTCCGTCCTGCTGTTTTGAAGCATGGAAAGCTGTTTACGGTGTTTGTCCGCGTGTTTTAGAGCGCGCACCGAGCGCTGCAGTCACCATGCTGCTCTACCAGCTCCCAGAGGATGTCCTCTATCACATATTAGCTTATCTGGATTGCAAAGCTCTCTGTCGGCTCTCCCAAGTTTGCAGAAGTATTCGTCACATTGTAAACCGGGATGTTGTGTGGAAGAAGCTAGCTAAAGACTTTTTAAACACCGGGATCACTTGGAACGGGACGGACATGTAAGATTATAAAGTCTCTGTTACTGCTATTTGTTTCAGGGCTGTCCAGTGACATCAACCACCAGGACTTTTTCCTTGCTCACACGAACTGTGCGTGAAAATAGTGAGTCAGTGTAATCCTGACCTGAGTTTACAGAATCTCAGTTTTTAACTCAAATTAATCTGGCACTGTGAAGGATTCATCCCGAGTTTTGGTTGCAGGCACGAATCCTGAAACATCGAGCTGAGATTCACTGTTTTATGTGCTACATTTCACCACCATCTAGAAAATTTAGTCTTTACTGGATGCACTGGTCTAAAACTGAAGCTGCTCTTAACATGTTTTGATTAAATGGTATATTTGGCACGTCTTTCATTTGAGCTACACTCAGATTCAGTAACCTGCATAAAAAAAATCGTTTTGTGTCAAATTGATCAATTGATTAAAGTCCATCTGTGCCAAAATTGATCAATTTAAACCCTTTTGTTGCACGATGCTCGTGTATTTAATGGTTGAAGATAAGATATTACACACAAAAAAAATTCTGTAGCTGCTAAAAAGTCTTGCTTTAGAAAAATAAATAAATGCAGATTTGCTGATTAAATTAAGAAGGTTTAAAAAAAAAAACGTATGAAAATATGTCACCATCATCTAACCAGCTTCTCATGAACTCACAGGGACCTTGTTTTCATCTGTTTAGTTCTTAATTTTCATTAATATTTGACTTTTCTAGTTTTTCCTGCAGCTACTTTCCCAAAGTTTGTCCACAAACATCGACTGCTATTTCTGCTCCGGTCTGACATCAGACAGGAGCAAACCGATTTGTAGGAGATGATGTTTAGAAAAGGATTAATCACAATTTTTTTAGAGAAGAAAAATACCATGTAGAGGGAAAAACGCATTATTTACAATGTCCAAAGTGGTTAAAACTGTTTATTAAATATTTCAAATATTTCTGAAGGACCTTCTTGCTCCATATTCATCCACCCCTACGGTCACAGACCAGTAATCTCCTTCACCTTCCACAAACTAAATTAAGGACCATGGGAGATCGGGCATTCTGTGTGGCTGCCCTCCCTGACTATCTGAGAGCTCTGCAATCACTGGTTGACTTTAAAAAGGCTTGAAGACCTTTCTTTTTAAGCAAGTCTATTCTGCCTCCACATGATTTTATCACTGATTTTAGTTGATTTTATCATTGGTTTTAGTTGAATGGTTGTTTGTCTCGTTTGTGTCCCTGTGATGGACTGGAGACCTGTCCAGGGTGTCCCCCACCTCTCACACAGTGATAGCTGGACATGGGCACCAATGATCCCCATGACCCAAAAGGGAAGAAGCAGGGTAAAGATGATGGATGGATGTTTATGAGTGACAAGAATCTTTTCTCCTCATTGTGTAAACTGAGGCTGAAAAATGTGAAAGTTTGGCACAACCATCTAGATGAGGGATTAATTACCTGAGGCGACAGAGAAAACATTTTTTTTTTCTTCCTTCTTTTCTTTTGATGTGTTTGACAGTTTAAACGACCTCTGACAGCTGAATGGAAAACGAATGTTATCTCACCAATGTTTCTGATGTAAAAAAATGTCATGTAAGTCAGGGATACTAAATGTGTAATTTTTTGTGTTTTATTATCTTAAATGCAAAGATTCCCAAAACAGGCAACTGAACTGTTTTCAGTGTTTCTTAATTGCTGTTTCCAAACTACAAACCGGATTCCAAAAAAGTTGGGACACAAACAAATTGTGAATAAAAACTGAATGCAATGATGTGGAGATGGCAAATGTCAATATTTTATTCGTAATAGAACATAGATGACAGATCAAAAGTTTAATCTGAGTAAATGTAACATTTTAAAGGAAAAATATGTTGATTCAAAATTTCACAGTGTCAACAAATCCCAAAAAAGTTGGGACAAGTAGCAATAAGTGGCTGGAAAAAGGAAATTGAGCATATAACGAACAGCTGGAAGACCAATTAACACTAATTAGGTCAATTGACAACATGATTGGGTATAAAAAGAGCTTCTCAGAGTGTCAGTGTCTCTCAGAAGCCAAGATGGTAAGAGGATCACCAATTCCACCATTGTTGTGCAGAAAGATAGTGCAGCAATACCAGAATGGTGTTACCCAGCGTAAAATAGCAAAGACTTTTAAGTTATCATCATCAACCGTGCATAACATCATCAAAAGATTCAGAGAATCTGGAACAATCGCTGTGCGTAAGGGTCAAGGCCGTAAAACTCTACTGGATGCTCGTGATCTCCGGGCCCTTAAACGTCACTGCACCTCAAACAGGAATGCCACTGTCAAGGAAATAACAGAATGGGCTCAGGAATACTTCCAGAAAGCATTGTCAGTGAACACAATCCACCGTGCCATCCGCCGTTGCCAGCTGAAACTCTACAGTGCAAAGAGGAAGCCATTTCTAAGCAAGCTCCACAAGCTCAGACGTTTGCACTGGGCCAGGGGTCATTTAAAATGGAGTGTGGCAAAATGGAAGACTGTTCTGTGGTCAGATGAGTCACGATTTGAAGTTCTTTATGGAACACTGGGACGCCATGTCATCCGGACCAGAGAGGACAAGGATAGCCCAAGTTGTTATCAACGCTCCGTTCAGAAGCCTGCATCACTGATGGTATGGGGTTGCATGAGCGCTTGTGGCATGGGCAGCTTGCATGTCTGGAAAGGCACCATTAATGCAGAGAACTATGTTCAGGTTCTAGAACAACATATGCTCCATCTAGACGTCATCTCTTTCAGGGAAGACCCTGCATTTTTCAACAAGATAATGCCAGACCACATTCTGCAGCAATCACAACATCATGGCTACGTAGGAGAAGGATCCGGGTACTGAAATGTCCAGCCTGCAGTCCAGATCTTTCACCTATAGAGAACATTTGGTGCATCATAAAGAGGAAGGTGCAACAAAGAAGGCCCAAGACGATTGAACAGTTAGAGGCCTGTATTAGACATGAATGGGAGAGCATTCCTATTTCTAAACTTGAGAAACTGGTCTCCTCTGTCCCCAGACGTCTGTTGAGTGTTGTAAGAAGAAGGGGGGATGCCACACAGTGGTAAAAATGGACTTGTCCCAACTTTTTTGGGATTTGTTGACGCCATGAAATTTTGAAACAACATATTTTTCCCTTAAAATGATACATTCTCTCAGTTTAAACTTTTGATCTGTGATTTGTGTTCTATTCTGAATAAAATATTAGATGTTGGCACCTCCACATCATTGCATTCAGTTTTTATTCACAATTTGTTTAGTGTCCCAACTTTTTTGGAATCCAGTTTGTATGTAAAGTTACAAAACAGACTCTTTTAATTATTGTCATGTCACTGGTTATGTGTCTAATAGATATTAATGTGTACTTAACCACTGAACCTTAAAATGAATGAAAACACATGTGATGCTGTCGTTGTAGATACCAGCATATCCCACTGAAGGAGAGAGTCAAGGTAGCTCAGAACTGGGCTAATGGAGTCTGCAAAAGGTCAACTCTTCTCAAATGGAAAACTAAGTAAGAGCTGTTCATATTTAGAGAGCCTGTCAAAAATGCTCACCACATTTTGTTTCACATCACCTGGAGACAATGAGAAGCTTAAAACCTGCAACGTATTAAAGTTAGTGTTCTTATTTACACTACATGATGATGTGAAAATACCATACCATTTTATTTATAGAGCACTTAAAACAGCGACAAGGCCAACCGAAGCACGGTACAAACAGACAAACAACAGGCAACACACAAAGCAACATACAAAATGAAGTTAAATCAGAATATAGGCATAAACTGAGCCAGGCCATCGTCCCCACCTGTCTCAAAGCCACCACCATCATCCCTGTCCCAAAGAAGGCAACGCCCGCATGCCTCAATGACTATCGCCCAGTAGCACTCACCCCCATCCTGATGAAGTGCTTTGAACGGCTAGTCATGAAAAGCATCACATCTGTCCTCCCTGCCTCCCTGGATCCCTTCCAATTTGCATACCGACCTAATCGCTCAACCGACGATGCCATCTCCTCTGCCCTTCACACAGCTCTCACACATCTGGACACGAAGGACTCCTATGTTAGAATGTTGTTCATCGACTTCAGCTCGGCATTTAACACCATCATCCCCCAACAGCTCATCCTTAAACTGGACAGTCTGGGGCTGAACACCTCAATGTGTAACTGGCTGCTAGACTTCCTGACCGGGAGACCACAGACAGTACGGGTCGGGAGTAACACATCTAGCACCATCACATTGAACACAGGGGCCCCACAAGGATGTGTGCTGAGCCCCCTTCTATTCACCCTGCTAACACACGACTGCACACCATCATACAGCTCCAACCACTTCATCAAGTTTGCGGACGACACAACAGTGGTGGGTCTCATCAGCAACAACGATGAGCTTTAGACTGCTGCCATCAGGGAGGAGACTGAGAAGTCTCCAGGCTCGAACCAGCAGACTGAGAGACAGCTCTGTTCATCAGGCAGTCAGGATGCTAAACACTCTGCCTGCTCTGCCTCCCCTCCCATTTGAACTGCCTTAACACAAAAAACTTTCTCACACATTACCACACAACACAAAGATTTTAACACTGGACTCTGTGTCATCAAACGGGTTATTCACTAAACTCTCGGTCATGTGCTCATTCAGTTTGCACTACTTCTCATATTTGCACTAATGTTTGTATTACATCACTGCCTATAGTCATACTACTGTTTACATTCACTGTTTACATACTACTGTTTACATTCAATGTTTACATTTATTAATACTGTTTACATTTATTACTACTGTTTACATTTATTACTACTGTTTACATTTACACTACTTTTATATCTACACCACTGCTGATACATATACAGTATTCTCTGACCAGCCTTATTTAAGGATGCCCAATGTGCCTTACTGCATATGCCACTTTTGCCTCTATACCAACATCAACTACCTCATACATATACTGTGTACATTAACTCATATGCTGCTTTGCCACTCTTTGCAAATGTCAATGCTAGAACCTTCAGTTTATTTTATAGATATACTTTTTATACTTTTTTTATACTACTATGCAAAAACTCAGGACAGTATTACACTTTTATTATTTCATTTTATGCTTATGTTCATTAAATGTTTAGTGTTTTAGTTTTAGTTTTAGTGTTGGTGTAAATTTTCATACTTTTATACTACTATGCAAAAACTCAGGACAGTGTTACACTTTTACTATTTTATGCTTATGTTTATTAAATGTTTCAGTGTTTTAGTGTTTAAATGGTTACTGTTGCACCGAGGGACTGAGAGAAACGCAATTTCAATCCTGTGTATGTCCTGTACATATTGCAGTTCTGACAATAAAGTTGACTTTGACTTTGAAAAACGTTGCAGATAATAAATATAACGACCAACCTGTGTGAAGCAACAGGTTCAAGACAGAACATTTAATCTAGTTACTGTATTCAGTCCAAAGAGTCCATGTTTGCTACTGATTTGTTTCCTCTTTCTGAAATAATCAAATTCTCCTTTCCGCCCTGAATGTAAACTACTTTTAACCACACCCTCACATATTGTTCATATTTAATGTCTTTAATGTCACCCAGCCCTCCCTCATAATACAGTTTGTCATTAAAGAAAGAAAAAAATCACAAAGTTCACTGAAATAACCTGAGACTGACAATAACAATAATAAAAGGAAACACCCTGATGCATGCTCAATAATCCAGGTAGAAAAATCTAAAAAAGCTAAGTCTGGTCCTCTGGACGTTCAAAAAACATTTTTTCTATTTTTATTTGTCCTTGTCTATAAAGGGAATTGAGTCTGTCACAGAAATGGTGGATCAGAACATACTGTAGTTGTAAATACGATGACCGTCGGTGGCGTTGTACACAAGAGGATAAGCAAACGCATGTAATGATTTACACCAAAGACAAAAAAAAAGTTTTTTGAATGTCCAGAGGACCAGACTTAGCTTTTTAAAATATAGTAAAAGGAAACATTTCTACAAACCAGCTGATGAAAGTCGGTCATTTCTTTTGAATTTTGCTTGACCAGAAATATTTATTTTTTGAAAATAAACCAAACTGGACTTGACAAAATGAATGATATGCCTGAACAAAACTGGAAATTTTCATTCAACCTTTATTTAAACAGGTTAGTCCCATTGAGCCGCGAGGACTCATGTACAAGAGAGACCTGAGTAATAATAATAATAATAATAATGTAATGATTCATTCCACCTACCTGTCGGCAGGTGCAGAGGTCTCAGAGAAATCACTTGATTTTAGTTATTGCCTCAAAAAGTTGTTCATAAAATATTAAGTTAAAGTTACCATCTTTTATTTTAGCAAGGCCACTTTCATTAGTTTGTTTTTTGTTTTTTTTTACTTCTGGTGAACCAAAATTCAAAGGCAATGATTCATTTTTATTAGTTTATTAATTTTTATTAGTATTGGCACAGGCAGAGAAGATTGCTGCAGTCAACATACAAAAACAGTTTATTTTCTCATTTGGCAGCAGTTAAGAGCATATAAACAGATTTTCTAACAGTTCAAGATACAGGTGGTCCTCGACTTACGAGGGAGTTCCATTCCTACGACTGTCTCTTAACACGAAATCTTGTACGTCGGAACCCGAAACACGTGTTCTCGTAAGTCCGGATTTTCGGTTGTAAGTCGGAAAATTTATGCTAGCGCTACTACGAACACTCGTTTTTCATCACAAATGTTCATACTAGTTCATAAATATGCTCAGAAACTTGTTTCCAAACAGTTAGCTAACACACTTTCATCTAAAAACACATAGTGTTGTATTATTTGTATGTTCGTTACAAAGTTACTGCTCGTTCGCCAGCTCGTAAGTCCGGAACTTCTTATGTAAGAGCGCTCGTAAGACGGGGAATACCTGTAAATTACTTTGTTACAAAAAAATCAACCAAACTGAAATTTCCTTATTTGTTGTGCGATATTTACCGGTAAATGTTTTCCGTGTCTTCTTTTCAGATTGTTGCCATGGCTTCAGTTGGATGGGGATGTGCTCTATTTGTGTCAGGCTGCTCAGATTGGAGCGTATCGTCTGCACCAAGACTCCAAGAGGCTTCAGCGAAGCCCATTTGAAATGTATTCAGGCCATGAGGGTGATGTTTGTCGCTTTGTCCTCACAGACTCTCATCTGATCAGTGGAGGAAGGTACAGCTCACACATTCATTAGTTTTGATTGTGTTGGACAGGAAAAACATAAACTAACTCATAATTTTAAAATTCATTGCATTAAGATATTTCAGACTGTAGGAGTTATTTTTCTAGCTAATGGAGATTAAATGTAAATGATTTTGTTTTATATCACTTCTTTTATTTACTTTTCATTTCATATAATTTTATACGATTGTCTACTGTGGTCTGGACCTCATCTGTGTTCTTTGTTTAATTCAGGTCTCTCTTAGTTATAAATGAGTCCTCGAGGCTCAATGAGACTAACCTGTAGAAATAAAGGTTGAATAAATTACATTAAGAGGACTGCCTAAACCAGGGCTGTCAAACCCACTTACAAAAGGGGGCCAAAATTAAAACATTTTTCAAACTTATGGTGTAGTTACACCGGACAGCGTTTCAGCAGCAGGAGCGTCCAGTTTACATGTAAAGTCAATGGTGGACGCGCTTCCAGCCACGTCTTGGCGTCTGGCGTCAAGTTGCGTGCGTGTTGAGCGTGCTGGGAAGCGTTTTTCCGTGCACGTGAACCGGCTTCAGCCTCCAAACCGCGCATTCAACATGCTGAAGATTTCGCGGTTCAAACTTTCAAACGCCGCTCAACTCTACCTGATTGGTTGGTGTGTCAACCAATCAGGGAGAGTCGGGGGAGAAGAGAGGGGGTCAGGGGGAGAGTCCCTATGTGACGCGGAAACGAGGGTGCGCGCGCACTATGTGACGTATTGTTTGTGGGACACAGAAAAGACCCGCGAGGTCGTGTACTATGGAAGAGAAACTCATTGTAGCTGTGTGTTCGCGACAAGTCCTTCACGACCAGTCAAGTCTGCTCCACAGAGACGGAAATAAAAAGCTCCTCCACTGGCGGAGTGCGCAGGACTCTGTGCGCAGGACTCTGGCTGTGTCTCAATTCAGGGGCTGCATCCTCATGAGTGCGCATTTGTCGGCCGCATACGTCATTGCCCCGCGCGGAGGACTGTCCCAATTCGAAGACTCCTCCTCATGCGGCCGAGGAATGCGGCCTACTTCCTGCCGAAATCGAAGGATGCATCCGTGGAACCTTCAAGACGGAGGCTATCCCAGAATTCATAGCGCCAGCAGAGATTTCGCGGGGGGGTGGGAATTTCTGCGTGCAGGGTTGGGGCTGCTGCGAGTTGTTGAGTCATCAGCTCGTTCTGACAACAACCTCAGCGCGAATATTCATTCAACCTTTATTTAGTCATCTCAAACAACCTCAGCGCGAATATATCTCATTAAAATTTAACTACAGAAACGACTAAAAAAAACGTGTTAGCTGAATATATATTAGTGTTTCTGAGTTTACTGTTTTTGAAGAACTGATTACAAATCAGATTATTTTACACGTGCGTATCAAGGATTTTCTGAGGGGCAATCTGTTAAAACCCAGAGTGGACCTATGATAAAATCAAAAAAGGCGTTCAATACAGAACAACTGGACTTTATTTGTAACAAACAAGACGTTTCGCTCATCATCCGATAAGCTTTCTCAATTGGAGACTGTGAGAGGGAGAGAGAAGTTATAAGCAAAGCTGGGCCACTGGTGCACACCAAACTAGGTAAATGAATGACCTATGACCTATGAATGACCTATGAAAAGCAAGTTGCCCAGTAGCTCAAATGATAAAGCATCCTGCGGTTGGCGCAGAGAGCTTTTTCTCGAAGCTGGTTTGAATCTCACTCGGTACGGTTAAAACTTATTTTACGTTTGTCTTTTATTGGATAAAAAAAAAGGAGTTTCACAAACTCCTTCCTTTTAATCTCAGTCCTCATTTTTTTATCCAATAAAAGACAAACGTAAAATAAGTTTTAACCGTACCGAGTGAGATTCGAACCAGCTTCGAGAAAAGTATCTCTGCGCCAATCGCAGGATGCTTTACCATTTGAGCTACTGGGCAACTTGCTCTTCATAGGTCCACTCAGGGTTTTAACAGATCGCCCCCCATAAGCTGATTTGTAATCAGTTCTTAACAAACAGTAAACTCAGAAACACTAATATATATACATGTATTCAGCTAACTAATATATTTTAGCGGCGTCCCTTCTCTTTCCACACACACCAAGCGCGCACACAAGAACTTCCCACCCACTTCAAGAGAACGCCCCACCCACTTCAATGCCGGCTCTCCGGAAGGCTAGACCGTCCCATTTCAGCAGTTTCGCTCAGCCCACCCGGTCTTGTGAGTGCGTGGCCTACTCGGCCCAGCTAGGCTGGGTCCTCATGAGGACGCAGCCCCTGAATTGAGACGCAGCCTCTGTATACCGGTAAGCTCCTCCCACACACCCAGCAGCTGTTTTGCGTTCTGGCGTTCAGCTCTGGACACGCTGCATTCACAAGTGCGTCCACTTGCGTGCGTGAGGAGCTTTTTGGAGGTTGAAAAACTGTTCGGTGTGACTACACCATAAGTGTCGGTTTCATAATCTACATAAACTCCAGTTAGATACCCAACATATTTTCTTGGTTGCAGGTTCCTCAACAAGTGTTTGGTCTCATTTGATGTTCTCTGTTGCACTTTTGACATCATAATCAAAGATTACTGAAAAAATTAAAGTGATTAAAGTATTTTACATTTAAAATAACATCTTGGGGGCCAGCTAAGATGTCACCGAGGGCCACATTTGGCCCCCGGGCCTCATTGAGTTTGACACATATGGCCTAAATGGTAGATTTACACTTGTTCCACGTTCCTTCCATTTCTTGATGATGGATTTATCAGAACTCTTGGGATGTTTGGGGTCATGGAAATCCTGTTGAATCTGGTCCTTGACAATAATCTTTTCTCTGAACTGAATTGGGAGAGTCACTTTAAGGGGGCGAATATTTATGCATGCATTTATTTTACATGACATGTTTTTATTTATTTTTAAATTGGACAGGTCAACAAGACAAATAATAATTCAAGTTTATGTTCTGAATTTTATAACAACAATAATTCTAATAATTGGTGAAGAAATAGAATAGCAAATAGTACCGGTACATTTAAATACAAAAAAAATAAAAAATACTTTTATGTCTTGGATGATTTATTTACAGTGTGCAGCTTTTTCTGTTTCAGTGTGTTCTTCAGGGCTTCTGAGAATATTTCCAGAAGGTTCAAGGTTCTTTATTGTCATTCGCATCACATGAGGTGGAATGAAATTGTGTTCACAGGGTTCCAGTTCCCATGGGCTCACCACCTGTGGGAGAGGCCAAAGGGGTTGGGTGCAATGTGTGATGGGTGGTGGCCGAGGGCGGGGACCTTGGTGGTCTGATCCTTGGCTACAGAAGCTGGCTATTGGGACGTGGAATGTCACCTCTCTTAGGGCTAGGCGATATATCAATATTTTTAAAATATCTAGATTTTTTCTAAAGAGATACAAGATGAGACTATATCGTATATGGGGCGGCCGTGGCGTAGTGGTAATGGCAGTCGTCCCCCGATCGGAAGTTTGGCGGTTCGAATCCCAGTTCCCCACACCATGTGTCGTTGTGTCCTTGGGCAAGACACTTAACCCAGAGTTGCTCCCGGTAGGACTGGAAAGCACCTTGCATGGTAGTCTGCCGCTACCGGTGTATGAATGTGTGTAGCATGTGCCGTCGCTTTGGGGCAGTGGATAAAGCGGGCGGCACATATGCTGGAGGCTGAGCCTCTCCACAGGCGTCGCGGGTTCACGTCCCAGACCCGACGAGCTTCTTTCTGTGGTGTCTCCCCCCTCTCTACCGTTTCGCCCTCTCCAATAAAGGCCACTAGCGCCCAAAAATGTAAAAAAAAAAAAATTTAATGTGTGTAGCATTCAATGTGTGTAGCGCTTTGAGATTTTCACTAATGAAAAGCGCGTTATAAATTGAATTCATTATTATTATTATTATTATTATTATTATTATTATATCGAGAATCCTCCTGCTGTCTGCTTTCTCCCATGCGTCCCCCTCCCTCTCCTTCACTGAACACAGACCCAGCCCCTCCTTCCTGCCTGCAGTAGGGCGGAGACTTTCAGCACAAGTAAACACGGCAGATATGAAGAGCGCCGCTAGCTGCTGAGGGGAAAAAACAATGTTCTTTCTGAGCTAGTTTGGATTTAAATTGTCAGATGAGGGCAGAAAAAATATTTTTGTAGACGATGCTGAAAATAATCCCGACGAAAGGTCGGAACTACGAATCTTTTTCACCATTTAAACAGCGGAGTGGAGCATGAAACGTGAAACGGCAGAACCGAGTGTTTTTACAGCCTGCTGCTTCCTTAAAGCAAACCACGGGTCCGAGCTCATTTAGCCATGCGTGCACCCACAGAGCTTTATAGAGCTTTGGAGCACACGTCACTGTGTGGGGGAGTGTCGGGGGCGTGTCGGGGCGTTCCGGTCTCGACCGCCATTTTTGTTGCCTTCAGAAAAAATAAAAGAAATTCAGGAGATTTCTTCCGTCACGGTTCTGAAAAGCAGCGCAAAATAAAGTGGACTATCGTAATAAGCTTCTCCCAGATGACAAAAAAAACTACATGGAAAAAAATCGGTATAATTGGAAATGTTGCCCGTTTGAAATAAATAAATGGAGCAGAGACCTGGAGTAATACTTACCTCCACTGACATTCCCAGTCATTTTAGCAGACCTGGTCTGTGTCAGTGTTTACACCACAAATAATTTTTATAATTACAATTCACTGGGAGAGCTGGTCCAATCTATGAATAGCTGGATAGATGATTTGGACATTTTTAAATCCCCCAGATTCTAAATACGTTGAAGGTACGTTGTTGGCTCATTAATTTTACATAAATTATTAATATACATGTCTTTCAGAATCAATCAACCTTCTGTATGCTACTATGAGTATTAGAAATTGTGAACACTTAATTTTTTATAGTATTTTAACTGATTTACAAAGCTCCACGTAGAAAATACCTTATTTTTAATGACTTGAGCTTGTCATGTAGACTTCAAATCTTGATTAGATTACTTTATATATATGTATTAAGATGCATATATATTATAGACAAATGTTTCTGTCTTTTCATTCACCATTTTAATTGTGTGTTCACAGGTTCTGCTCTCTGAGTCATGATGAGGGTGATACATTAAAATGCAGCTAGCAGTACAAAATCCAACTCCTGAACTTGGAGCATCTTCTGATGGACTCAGTGTGATCGCTGCTGCCTGGAGAAAGTTCCCTCACAGATACAAGACATGCAGCATCCAGCGGCTGTGGAGGCAGGAGATGAATTTCACCTGAAGAAGCACTGCACAGGTGCATAATCAAACCACTGTGACCTTGTGTGGACCCACACAGACATGGCTGGACGTCTGCAGAAAGCATGAAGCTTCCTAAAAATATTTCTCAGTTTGTTCTCCAGCTTCAAGGGATACATAATTATGTAAATCATGCTGTTCACTTATATTTGCACATTTGTGTAGCAATTTTTCTATAAAATGTATTAACTTACACAATGTTCATCACATTGTTACTAGAAATGTTTAATTACATCAAATGTTTACTTCAAAATGGATCTGTTTCATTTTGTTTATTTCTTACCTGAAATTCATTCATTCAACTTTTATTTGGACAGGTTAATCCCTGTTAATGAAATTTGTTAATACATCAAATGTTTACTACAAATGTGATCAATTTCATCAGGTTTACATGTTAGTGCTGAATTAAATGTTTCATAAATGTTTACCACATTAATTTTTATTAAATGAGAAAAAACAACCACTTGTTATTATTCAACTGTAGCCTGGCCCTCGCCTTCCTGCACAGCTCCGCTCAATTCTCATTTCCCTTCACTGCACAGTCTGGGAATTCTCCCATTCACAACGATTTCTCCGGTAGAATTTTGTTCGGACCAATCAGAGAACAGAAGGGGCGGAGTTTTGGACCCTAACCCACGCCCCCACCTGTCCCAGCGCGCAGAGCCCTATAAAGGGCTCTGCCAGCGCGCAGCCAGCGCGCAGCCAGCGCGCAGCCAGCGCGCAGCCAGCGCGCAGCCAGCGCGCAGCCAGCGAGCAGCCAGCGAGCAGCCAGCGAGCAGCCAGCGAGCAGCCAGCGAGCAGCCAGCGAGCAGCCAGCGAGCAGCCAGCGCGCAGCCAGCGAGCAGCGGCATGTTCTCATTCAAAGCGATGCAGGACTGTTTTATATGTGATATAAATGTATTAATTTCCCCTTCTTAATCCCTTATCTGGAGTTTTCTTTTGTTTTTTTTGGCCAAAAGTCAAGTGATCGCTCGCTCCCTCCTCCTTCTCTCCCTCCGCTGAAATGAACAAGGAAATGGCTGAGGTTGTCACGAGAATTAAACTCGGGTTTTACGTTGCTGCCCGAGTCCCATCAGATTTTCTGGTCTTCTGGTGAGCTGGACCAGCGATCCATGGTTTTATTTTATTTAAACGTTTTATAACATATAAACACAGGATTTCCAGCGCGGCAGCCAGCAGCGAGAGAAAAGCTGCAGGAGGCGGAGCAGTTGTCAAGTTCACCAGAGCACGGGGGGTGGCTCTGAGGGGAGGGAGCAGAATGCTTTCCCTGTTCAAAATATCCAATGGTTTTGTTCCTCAGCAGAGGCCAACGCCTCCAGCAAGAATCGTTTTAAAATGGAGAAAGTCCAGACCCTTGTCTGAAGCGAAGTGAAGGACAGGGTCTGGTTTTAACCAGGCTAATTCAACTGTAAAAATATTTCAAAACGAGTCCAGCAGCTCCTCTGGGGGAATCCCAAGGCGTTCCCAGGCCAGCCGAGAAACATAGTCCCTCCCGCGTGTCATGGATCTTCCTCTGGGTCTCCTCCCGGTGGGACATGCCCGGAACACCTCACCAGGGAGGCGTCCAGGAGGCATCCTAACCAGATGCCCGAGCCACCTCAACTGGCTCCTCTCGATGTGGAGAAGAGGGATTTTAACCTCAGCACATCATTCATTTTATACTTTTGTTGGCTGTAAATGGGACCCTGTATACACAGTTTCATTCCACCTCACGTACAACATGTGATGTGAATGACAATAAAGAACCTTGACTCTCACACAGTCTAATATCAAAGCCTCTGTCAGATAACAACGTCCTTCTGTTATGAGCTTGTCACCTCCATCCCTTGAAGAGAAAAAGACACAGGTATTAGACAGAGTTTTGTGTGACACATTAAACAATGATGACAAAACAAGGAAGTCCTATTTAATACTTTAAATTTACTTTTTCCAGCTGGTTTTTATTCAGCTCTGACCTGTTCTGTAACAGATGACTACTACCTTTCTGTTTGTGCATGAAGAAATTGTTTTATATGGTACTACCTGAGCAACATTTGATGGTGTATTTGTAGCTGCTCCTCATCTGCAGCCTGACTGAGCTCTTCTGGAGTTTAATTCATTTCATATGAAGGTCTGCCTTGACAAGGATAGATCAGAACACAGATCAGTATTAATACAGTAACAGTGACAACACACTAGAAACTTTAAACAGTTTATTTCACAATAACACAGCTGTCCACTCTGTCTAAAATCAGACTACGTTATATAAAAAATATAAACCCAACCTAAACTAGGCTGACCCACTTCTATTAACTAAACACCCGGACAAAATCGTGGCAAAATTTATGGCACAACTCCAACAAAACGAATTTATACACTCACCAGGATGTCTGGAACAAACTAGCAGTTATTTTGGGACATGGAGAAAGTTATATCAGGACGTTTCACAGCTGATATCAGGACATTCATCTCCTTTTTGTTAGGTCCGACACATGAGCTCCCTCGCGCTGCTTCCAGCAGGAAACAGAAACTGAAAGTCCGTTTTCTATCTACTTTCAGGTCGTGTGACCGGACATTACATCCAATAACACAGCATGTTTAGACCATTGCAAAACTGTTACAACCTTCTTAGATTCTAACAAAAAAAACAAGAGACAGAGCTTCTTTTAGTAAGGCATTAAAAATGGCGATTTCTTTATTTTCTTTCCCACAATGCTGTGCGCCGCTTTGCGCTGCGGACCAGTGACGTTACGCTCCAAAGCTCTATGAGAGGAGCAGAGAGAGGTGGAGACATTAATAAATCAGCAGTTTATCATATCGCTAAAAATACGGTCCTTAGCGGCTAACGCTTTAGCCGTCTTCTTCCACAGCTGAGACTGACCGTGTCTTTAGCGATATGATAAACTGCTGATTTAATAATGTCTCCGCCTCTCGGTTCACGTTTCTGAGTGGAGGCTCACTTTTACTGCAGTTCTTTAAAACACAATCTGTGTCCTCATTTACCTATTCATACAGCACTCTACTAGAACTGTACAAAGAATAATCAGTACTTTATCACATTCATACACTGATGGGACACACATCAGAGGCAATGAGGGGTTCAGTGTTGCCCACTGCCCAGGAACACTTCAGCATGTGACTGCTGGTGGAATTGAACTCCCAGCTCTCCCATTGGAGGAGACTGCTCTAGCCTCTCAGCCACAGCTGCCCTCAGCTGAAGAGGACTATTATTTAATAGGTGTAAATAAATGTCTAAAAAATAAAGTAATGTATGTAAATAGTTCATTTTTTAGACATTTATTTTGTAGAGTTACAGCTGTTTGTTAATAAATGTTGCTGTGTGACAACTGGGACAAAGCTTTGACTCAGAAATATATTTTTGTTATTCTTTTATGGAAAGAAAATTATATTGAGATATATATCGTATATCGCGATATATCACAACAATATCGAGATATGAATTTTTGTCCATATCGCC
>JBBPBX010071662.1:0-18257 GCA_038048925.1 Garcialebias charrua | reverse complement strand
CTCTTGGCGGCAGCCATTCCCTGTGTGCCACACGCATTACTGAAAATGCGGGCCATACAAGTATGGCTAAACCGACAGACACAACCCGCTCTGACTAATCAAGCAGGAAAGGTTAGGATAGATTCAGAGTGCCTGAAGGCCCTGGAACCTTGGAGAGATTTGTCTGTTTTCACGGAAGGGGTCTCGCTGGAAAGGGTGTCATCTCATGTAGTAATCACGACAGACACCTCTAAAACAAGATAGGGGGCGATCTGCAAAAATCAGAACGCCCGCGGCCTTTGGAATGACCAGGAAGCAAGATTACATATCAACTTCCTAAAGTTGTTGGCCGTATTCCTGTCATTAAAATACTTCTTCAGTAAAGGTCTGATTGCTGGGCAGCACATCCTGGTGAAATCAGACAATAGGACCACAGTGTCCATCAACAGAGAGGGAGGGACAATGTCCTAGGCCCTCCTTGGACTGACACAGAGGATGCTCACGTGGTGTGCTCCAAGAATCTTGTCACTTAAGGCGACTCATGTCCCCGGTGATCTAAATTATGGAGCAGATGCCCTCTCAAGAGGGCCTCTCTTGGCGTCAGAATGGAGCCTGAACCCACGGATTGTGGAACAGGTCTGGTCAAGATTTGGGAGAGCCTCTGTTGACTTGTTCACTTGCAGGGCTAGCTCACGGTGTGACCTCTACTTCTCCTTGAGGGAAACAGACGCACCATAGGGAATGGATGCTCTGGCACATGATTGGCCAGCAGGGGTGCTCTACTATGCCTTTCCACCTGTCCCTCTGATCGAGGCGACACTGGAACGTGTGCGCCAGGGAGCCCTCTCCCTGATCCTGATAGCTCCCAGATGGCCACAGAAACCGTGGTTCCCGGAGTTGATCTCAATGTTATCAGTGACACCATGGTAGTTGCCCCCTCCCAGGGACCTGCTGACTCAGGCACGTGGGCAGCTTCTACACCCACGTCTGGAGTTGTGGCAACTTTCAGCCTGGCCTTTGAATGGAACTGGCTGAGAGCCTAAGGCTTTGATTGCTTTATCCCAAAACAAACAGCAAGAACATACACAAGGGTTTCCCTTGGTGTTTATGTTTGCTTAGGAGATGTTTAATGGAAGGGTTTCCCCTCTCCTTAACAGATCTCTAACATCAGGATAGGCCCCACTTGTCAGTCGTGCCCCTTGTAAAAAAAAAGTTTTTACCATAGGGACTTGGGAGGTTACACTGTGCTTGGCCTGGGTTCTCTACCTCCACGTTTGTCACCCAATTACTTGTGATGTAATGGGTCCCTTGCTCCTTCCTCCTGTTTCTCAGATTGTTCCAGAGAGAAAAAGGAGATGATGAGTACTCACACTAGTGGAGCACGCTTAGGCTGTCTCTAGCTGGTGTTGTTTATCTATGTGCCCAATTGAAACATCAAGTTGATGTTTTTTACATTTGGCATTTTTTCTTCTCAGCCTGAGCTCTCTACATACCTTGTAGAAAGCAGCTGGGAAATGCCTGTCTTCTTAAGGCGGATGTTCTCACATGCATTTTGCTGAGCATTTCAAGGGTGTGAATGATTTACGTTCCCATAGCATATGTTGCACCGCGAGAACCAGACTGAAAGGGAACTGAAAGTTATGCACCATAATTCATGTTCCCTGAAGGAAGGGAACGATGTGGTACATATCTGGCCCTTTCAATGCTGAAAGCTCGGTGAAGTGCATTTCAGAGAAAGATGGATGGGCATTGGTCGCTTAAATACCCAGACGGCGGGGCCTCTGGCGCAACGCTGACGCCCTAGCCGTAAAGGCGTGAATGTATTCCTTCAGGTAATCACGCGGGGGCGCAATTTCCATAGCATATGTTGCACCTCGTTCCCTTCCTTCAGGGAACATGAGTTATGGTGCATAACTTTCAGTTTGCATTTTACAAGACGTTACCATCAGAACCATAAATGAAACGGATCATACAGCCTATTCAGAACATCTGGGCCATCACTCTAACATTTATACAGCTGCTGATTCCATGGGACTGTTAATCCAAATATTCCAGTTCAAACTTTAATGGCTGCTCATTTTACTGGGACCCAGTATCCCAACAGAACTTCAAACAACAAAGTCATGGAGTGAATAATCAGCTGATGTGTGAATGTAGCAGGTCTACTGACAGAAAAAGACTGAACGTTCAGTTATCAAAGAAATCATTTTGAATTGTCCTGAAATTATTGTTATTAGTTTACATCATGTCTTTAAAGGTTTTTTTCTTTCTAAACATACATGTTTTATTCTTTATTCAGTTTGTGGGACTGCAGTTTGTCAAAGATCAGCTGTTCTTCTCTGAGCTCAGCTCTGAAGTCCAACCCCTCCCATCTGACAGAACTGAACCTGAGAGACAACAACCTGCGGGCTTCAGATGTTCAACAGCTGTTGGATCTTGTGGAGAGTCCAGACTACAGACTGGAGACTCTGAGGTCAGTAGAAGGTTGGAGTCGTTCCTGCTGCTTTCAGCAGAATTGGACTAAAGCCAGTCGTTGTCAAAGCAAAGATCCAGTGTTTCCTGTAAACCTGCAGCTTCCCAGTAACTGTATTTCTGAATGAATGTATGAGAGGAGAACAGGGACTGGTTTCAGGATCAAACAGAAAGACAAGAAAAGAAGGAAAGACAGAGCATTACTTGAAGGAATGCAGATCACTCACCAAAATAACGTCATCCTAACAACATCATCCGTTTAGATTTTTGGAGGTCTGAGATAAGAAGTAATTACGTTTTGCGGCTTTGATGGCAGTTGTGCTGAGGAATAAATGCACAACTGCCATCAAAGCCGCAACTACTTCTTATCTAAGACCTCCAAAAATCTAAACGACCCTAAAAAAAAATTGGAAAACCATCAAATCTCTCTCAGGCACCCCCCAATCATCTGACCTCCATCACAACTTTCTTGTTGACTCTGTTCCTGTGTCAAATAAGCACGAGATCCTGAACTGTTTCAACAAACATTTTGTTGCTTCTAGTTCATTATTTGACACAGTTACAAATGGAAAATCAGCCACTTCATCTAATAATCAAACTTCTACAAATCAAATCCCTCCTACAAGTCAATCCTCAGTTAATCACACCTTCTCTTTTTCTCCGTTCTCAGTCAGTGAGGTAAATAAACTGTTAAAAGATCTTGATCCTAAAAAATCTGCAGGTCCAGATGAACTTCCACCTTATTTCTTAAGGCTGGCTGCTCATATCATCACAGTCCCTGTGACCCACATCTTTAATCTGTCCATAAGCCAAAACACCATTCCGGATGCTTGGAAAACAGCCTTTGTTCTTCCTTTGCTGAAGGGAGGTGACCCCACCTCACTGAACAATTATCGACCGATCTCTAAACTCTGCATTTTAGCCAAGGTTCTAGAAAAACTGATAAACTCTCAGATCAAAAATTATCTGGACTCATTTAACATCTTACCTCTCCATCAATCTGGTTTCAGGAAAAAACACAGCACAACAACTGCTTCTCTGAAGGTTCTTAATGACGTTGTTGAAGCATTGGATGCTAAGGATTATTGTGCTGCACTTTTCTTAGACCTGTCTAAAGCTTTTGACACTGTGGATCATAACATCCTGTGTCATAAGCTCTCAGAAATCGGTTTCTCTGATCACACCATGGGTTGGTTTTCTAATTATCTTTCCAATCGGAGGCAATGTGTTCAACATAACGGTACTTCTTCCAGCTACTTAACAGTTAAAAATGGTGTACCACAAGGCTCAGTTTTAGGACCAACCCTCTTTACAATCTACATAGCTAATGTAGGTCAGAGCATCCCTGATGCGTCCTTACATTTCTATGCTGATGATACAGTTGTTTATTGCCGAGCTAAAACAGTAGCTAAGGCTTTCCAGTTTCTGCAATCTGCTTTTGACATCATCCAGTCAGATTTGTTCCGTCTCAAACTTGTCCTAAATGCTGATAAAACAAAAGGGATGTTTTTTTCAAGTAGGAAGTCGGTCCCAGCAGATCTTCCTCTGATTTTATCTCAAATGGTGTCCCTATTGAGTTTGTTGATTCATATAAATATTTGGGTATCCTGGTCGATTCACATCTCTCTTTTAAACTCCACGTGGAAAACCTAGTGAAGAAACTGAAAGTTAAACTGGGTTTCTTTTTCAGAAATAAATCATGTCTAACACTGAATGCTAGGAAACGCCTTGTATCTGTGACTTTCCTTCCCTCCATTGATTACGGTGACATTCTCTACATGAATGCTCCTACAAGCACCCTGCGGATGTTGGATGTTGTCTATCATGGTGCACTAAGATTCATAACTGGCTGTGATTATCGTACCCACCACTGCACCCTGTATTCACTGGTTAACTGGACATCATTAACCTCACGCAGACTCTTCCACTGGTACATTTTCATCTTTAAATCACTTCTTGGTCTGCTGCCCTCATACATCTCCTCCTACATGTCTTTGCGTGAGTGCAGCTACAGTGTGCGCTCTCAGGACATGATTACCTGCAGTGTCCCAGTGAGGACTGAACTTGGAAAAAGGGCCTTCTCCTACTCTGCTCCTGCTTCCTGGAATATCTTACAAAAATATCTGAAGCTCTCGGCCCTGACCTCTCTAAATGGTTTTCAGAATTTTTGTGTTTTGTGTTTCCATCAATGATTTTAGCTCTGCAGTGGCGACTCTTAAATGGGGGGTTCCGCAAGGGTCCATCCTGGGTCCTCTCTTATTCTCCTTATACCTGCTGCCACTTGGTGCTATTTTGCGGAAACACAACATACCCTTCCACTTCTACGTCGATGACTGTCAAATTTACCTTCCCCTAAGACAAAATGGTACATGCTCTATTCAGCCTTTGCTCGACTACCTGGCTGACATCAGGGACTGGATGGCTTTAAATTTCTTAAGTTTCATTGATAAGAAGTCTGAAGCCATATTGTTCCTTTCCAATGACACAACCTCAAACCATTGCATCGACCTTTCTGCTCTACCCCTGTCTGAAAAACAAAAAGTCACAAATCTGGGAGTGATAATGGATCCGTCCATGAAACTCAACAGTCATGTAAACATGATCGTCAAATCCTGTTTTTTCCAGCTGAGGCGACTATCTAAGCTGAAGCCCATATTATCAAAAAATAACCTGGAGACAGTAATACACGCATTCATTACATCTAGGCTTGATTACTGCAATTCACTTCTGCTTGGCGTCAGTCAGGCCACCATTGCACGATTACAACTGGTTCAGAACGCAGCAGCCCGATTTTTAACTAGTACACGCAAAAGTGAGCACATTACACCAGTCTTGGCCTCCCTGCACTGGCTACCGGTTCATCTTCGAATCCAGTTCAAAATTCTCCTGTATGTCTACAAATCACTGAACAGTCTCGCCCCCGCCTATCTCTCGGATTTGATACACCCATATGTCCCACCACGTGCTTTGAGGTCAGAGGACCGGGTACTTTTAAGAGTTCCAGTAACTCGCCTTAAGCGCAGAGGTGACAGGGCCTTCTCTGTAGCAGGCCCAAGACTCTGGAATGAGTTACTGTTGCTCGTCAGACAGGCCCCCCTCCCTCGCAGTTTTCAAATCCCGGTTAAAAACTCACTACTATTCTGTTGCTTTCAACACCAGCTGATTTGTATTTGATCGTTTTATTTATGATCTGCAATGTTTTTATGTCTTTCGCAGTGGCGGTCTGTGCATTTCACACCTAGGCCTTCAGTAGTGCTCCGTCTGAATCAATCCAACCATCAATAACTATTTTCCCCATATTTTAGACCAATTTTTAGCTGATATATGACTGTTTACATTCATCCTGATGTTAAAAAGCTAAGTCTGGTCCTCTGGACATTCAAAAAATAAAACAAAACAAAGCAAAAAAAAAATGTAGAAACGTTTCGTCTTTCGTCCGAAAGACTTCCTCGATGGTTTGAGAGAGGAGTAAAGGAGGCCATCTTTGTGAAAAGAAACCGTCCATCATTAAACCGGGGTGGAGGCCTCCGGGTTCAACTGTCTCCCTCTTACAATGCTGTGATTGCTAGTATCACTCAGCCCTCTGTGAATAGCAAACAACCATCAGGGTGCTAATGATCCATTGTTAGGCTGATGGCCCTCCTTGATCATGTGAGCAACTGGTTTCAGGCTGTCATCAGCCAACTGGTTGTGCAACACTGTGAGAGGGTGCTATTTATAAGACTGAGCTGAATACAGCAACTCAGACTGAGGAAGTCTTTCGGACGAAAGACGAAACGTTTCTACATTTTTTTTTTGCTTTGTTTTGTTTTATTTTTTGAATGTCCAGAGGACCAGACTTAGCTTTTTAAGATTTTTCTACCTGGATTATTGAGCATGCATCAGAGTATTCATCCTGATGGGAAAAAATGGAGCAGTACCACTTTCGCCCGCTAGGGGCGCTAAAGGACCCTCTAGTCTAGGCTTTTGACGACTACCAGTGTACCTGAATGTGTGCGAATATTTTGGAGCAAAAAAAGTCCTGCTGGATGGACAGTGGGTGCGCGCACATCATGCTGCAGTTAAAATTATGCAGATAAAATTAAAGTGTTTGGCACCTTTCCTGCCATCATCCGGGGAGGCTTGACCAACGTGCTGCAGCCCCCGGACAATTCTGTGAATCATAGCTTCAAAGCAGCTCTGTGCCGCGGAGGAGGACGCAGCTGCTCTGAGCTGCATCAACTACCTGTTACCTCAGGAGTTGTCTGACAACTTGTCAGAACTCTTCACCAGCGACACAGAGGATGAAGAATTCAACAAGTTTGAATAAAAATAAATAAATATGTGTTTCTATCATCATTATGGGCAGATGCGCGTGTAGTAATTAATTTTAAAGCCGCTTTATTACGTCTGCTTTATTTTGCATGCATGTTTTAACCGTCAAAGTATTTATTAAGAAAAGTTCAGCTGAGACACACCTTTACTGTCAGCAAACAAACATTTTTAAGGTGTTTAATCTTGTTACATTTTAAAGACATGAAGGTTTTTGCAGCATGCATGCACACGTTTGCAAGACCCGACAAAAGAAACTAAATCCAGCGGAGTTGACCAAATGTATTCATTTATTAAAGAAAAGTTCAGCTCAGACACATCTTTGCTATAATTTTCAGCAAACAAATATATCTTTTTAAGAGTTAATCTTGTTAAATTTTAAAGAGATGAAGGTTTTAGCAGCGTGCGCACGTGAGGAGCGGTTGACAATTATGTTCATTTTTAAAAGAAAAGTTCATTTCAGACACACTAATGTCAGCAAACAAATATATTTATCTAGTTAAATTTTAAAGACATGCACAGTGCACGCTTACACAGTGAAACTCTTTTCTTAAATCCAGCTGATTTTAAATGTTATTTAGGAATATAACAAACTTTTACTCACCAAAAATCCTGATTATTTGTACACAAAATCCATCCAGCTATTAAATCAACACAACAATATCTTTGCTCGTGCAGCTGCTACAGATGCAGTTTTCTAGTGCTGTAGCTCTGGCTCCTACACTCTGACTTTCCAATCAAAGCGTGTGAATACGCTGACGTTTCAGTACGACGCACAGAAAACGTAAGAGTAAGCTAGAAGGCTTTTGGTGTCGCCCATAGACTTAGGTGTGGCCAACTCAAAATCTGATTGGTTGAAGCAACAGCTTGGTGGACAGTGCTACAGGGGTACAAGAGCTACGAGAGAAGGCTTCTAATCTACCTAGCAGCAATAGTGGCTGAAATGTGATTGGTTAAATGCTTAAATATGAAAATACGTCTGGATGCAGCGCTGGGGGGGTGGGGGATAGGCAATGAAAGGAAGCGGCCAGACCATTTGGAATTATGTAATACGTATTCATGGACAAAATATAATAATAATAATAAATATTTTTAATTTAAAATAATTTTAAGGCCTTCTCTGAAGGCCTTGTAGGCCTTGAGGGCACGCCACTGGTCTTTTGTGTTGTACTACATTGTGTGTGTTGCCTGTTGTTTGTTTGTTTGTTCAGCACTTTGGTTTGGACTTGTTCCTGTTTAAAGTGCTTTATAAATAAAATGGTATGGTATGTGATATCTCACCTGATCTGTTAGAGCTTGGAGGATGTGTTGTGAATGACCGTCAGCTACTACCACACCACATTTTACTTCAGTATCTGTCAGATTCACTGAGTTACAGCTATTTATGTCTAGACCCAATTTCAGGAGCTGTGGCAGCCATCTTGAATTGTGTTGACTCCAAAAGTTAATCAGTTGAAGGTGAACATTTCAGATTTATTTACTGCAAGTTTAAATAAAGTCCATCCAGTGGTTTATGAAATATTTTGCTAACAGACAAGCAGGGTGGACTCCCAACAGTTACTAAGTTTTACCCAAAGATGTGGCACAATGTGTTGTGATTGAAGTTTGTGTCAGGCTCTCTGAAATACTCATTTATCTCTTCTGCTGCTTCTTCTTCTCTCTACAGTTGGAGGTGGTGACGTTTGATATGGAGAGCTGATGGTTTTATAGAATTCAACAACAAACAGGAGAAATGAAGAGATCTGAAAGAAACAGGAGGAGGAAACATCACATCACGTCTCAGATTTGGACACACAGGATTGAACAGAACATTAATGAATTTGATCAAAATGCACCATATTTATAATATTTTTCTTGTTTTGCAGAAAAGTTTATCTAGTAGTTATTAGAAATTAGCCTGGCCCTCGCCTTCCTACGCAGCTCCGCTCAATTCTATTTTCCCTTCGAAGCGAAGTGAAGGACAAGGGTCTGGTTTTAACCAGGCTAATTAGAAATGTTTCTTTTAATCTTTGTGGAAACTGTTTAGATCCCATTTTCCATGTAATCCAGGTTCCTTTTGTTTGTGTAGTGATGCCGCCCCCTGGTGGTGCTGCTGGTAAATATGTGGACATGACGTCACCAGCTCGGCCTCACTCCAAGTACCCCTCGCTGCAGCCTGCAGGACGGGGCGGGGTCGTGCCCGAGGGCCGAGCCATACCATATATGGAAGTAGCGCCATTGCACTCCGGAAATAAAGGGGGCGCCATTTCCTATACCAGCCTTTTAGAAAATACAGTTAAAAAAACGCACAGAAATGAACAATCCATCAGTAAATACACTAACAACACAAGAAAACTTATAATTATTGAAACTGACTACTGATTTATTAATTTTTAGGCTTTGTTCTATGGATTAAGCACTTCTTATTAGTTATTTCATTTAAAAAAATGTTGAAAAAATGAGTGATCTTTACAAATCGGCATATGGACAGAAAATTATTCAAATATATAATTGATAAATGACATGGTATAAATGACATGGTATGTTATTTATGAAATACAGTAGCCTAGGCTGTATACTGTACTATGTTGGATCTCTTTCTTTCTTGGATCACAAAACACAGTAGCCTGGTATCAATCTTAAATTTCTTTTGCAAATGTCATAACAAGGGTAAACTTAATTCAAGTTTGAAATTACACTCTTTTGTAAGACTCGAAAAGAAGGTCATATTATCCAACTGATTGTTTTCTTCTCAGTGTTGAAGGAAAGTCAGAGTTACTGTTATGAATTGGTCATTAAAGTGCTGAATGTTATCATGATCAACAATTAGTTGTGTGTTGTATGTGTTCAGGTATGTATCTACCTACATGAAATCATCAATTCAATCAGAAATAACCACACTAAAAACTATATTACTATTTACCTAATAAAAGACTACACAATGTGTAGTGTCTTTAAAAGTCAATAGTAAACAACCCCAAGACATTTCTTCACTACCATAAATAGAACCATTCTACTTTATGAAATATTTTTTTTAAATCAGGATCTGTTGTTCTCAGGCAGGTTTGAATGTGGTGAGAAAATTTATAAATAACTTTCCAGTAGGCTATTACAGAACCCTTTTACCAAATTCTGATATCAGCAGTCGATATTCACCTCTCATGTCGTTTCAGTACAGATCTTATGAGGAAAATTAGCTATGCCAGAAACTGTTTTTAAATAAACTCTTACCATTTGAATATCAGAATCAGAATCAGGTTTATTGGCCAAGTATGTTGACACACACAAGGAATTTGTTTCTGGCTGTTCGTGTCTCTCTAGAAAGTGTCTCTCTAAAAATGCTAAAAACTATACAAAAAAAAAAACGTACAAATAATACACAAAATACATAAGGATTCACATCACATGGGGGTTGTGAATGGGTTGGGGGTCACGCTGATGGATGTCTGATGATCAGCTGTTGATGATGGTGATGACCTGGGGGAAGAAACTGTTCTTGTGTCTGACAGTCTTAGTGGACAGAGATCTGTAGCGTCTGCCAGACGGGAGAAGTTGGAACATGTTGTGACCCGGGTGTGTGGAGTCTGTGATGATTTTTCCAGCCCGTTTCCTGGTTCTTGCGTGGTACAAGTCCTGAATGGAGGGCAGTGAAGCCCCGATGAATTTCTCAGCTGTCCTCACTGTTCGCTGCAGCCTGTTCCTGTCCTGCCTTGTGGCTGCTCCAAACCAGACTGTGATGGATGTACACAGGATGGACTCAATGACTGCAGTGTAGAACTGGATCAGCAGCTCCTGAGGTAGGTCCAGCTTCCTCAACTGGCGTAGGAAGTACAGTCTCTGCTGGGCCTTTTTGAGGATGGAGGTGATGTTGTGCTCCCACTTCAGGTCATGTGAGATGGTGGTTCCCAGGAACCTGAAGGACTCTACCGTAGACACGGGGCTGTTGAAGATTTTGAGGGGCAGCAGTTCTGGGGGGTGTCTCCTGAAGTCCACTCTCATCTCTACTGTCTTCAGTGTGTTCAGCTCCAGTTTGTTCAGGCTGCACCAGGACATCAGTCGTTCCACCTCCTGTCGGTACGCAGACTCGTTGTCATCACTGATAAGTCCAATGACTGTAGTGTCATCTGCGAACTTCAGGAGTTTAACAGACGGGTCATTAGAGGTGCAGTCATTGGTGTATAGAGAGAAGAGCAGTGGAGAGAGCACACAACCCTGAGGGGCACCAATGCTGATGGACTGTGAGGAGGACATGATTTTCCCCAACTGCACCTGCTGCGTCCTACCTGTTAGGAAGCTGGTGATCCACTGACACATGGCAGGAGAAACAGTGAGCTGGGAGAGTTTTGTGGAGAGAATGTCTGGGACAATAGTGTTAAATGCTGAACTAAAATCAAGAAACAGGATTCTTGCATAAGTCCCCGGGTGGTCTAGATGTTGCAGGATGAAATGCAGTCCCATGTTGACTGCATCATCCACTGACACAAATATGATGGCAGATTACCATTCATTGGATCAAAATTGATCATATCTAAACACACATGCAATCTTTAATAATTCCTATTAAAACCAATGACATAGTCTAGAGGTCCAGAATTTTATTCGACAATGTAGACAGATAAATGGACCATCTGCTGAAATGGTGGGCTTGTCATTTCTTCGCCAGAGACTGTCCATGCTGAGAAAGCTCTCCAGAGGTCAATGAATAGTTCATCAATAATGAACTGTACAGACAGCGGCAACGCTGTTAAAGCTGAATGTGGTAACACAAGGTCAGAACATCACTGAAACTCAGTTTTATATCGACAACCACTGCTTTTTATTTCATTGATGAAGAAGAGTTGTTTTATCATGACCTCTCAACCCCACTGGTCATGATTCCTCCTGAACTGAACACTGTTCTGAAAAAGCTTTCTCAGAGTCAAGTTATATAACTTCCATTAATATGTCCTTGTTCTGCAGATAATGCTGACATAACTGGTTAATGTTTCTTTGAATCATCTAAAAAACAAAAGTCATAAAATTTTTGTGACATGATTTTCCTTTGTAAATGTATTGTATATTATGCAACCTGAATATTTATCTGAGCCGTCATTCATTTTAACCTCCAGTGTACTGTAGGAAAAATGCGTTGTTCAAAATGGTATGTCCGAATAAACTGGAATCAGCTGGATTTCTTCTTTTGAACTTTATTTTCAATCTTCTGACTCCAATCAGGTTCATCCAGCACTCAGCAGCACAGGCCTCAGTAAGATCTTGGGCTGAATCAAAGCTGCTCTGAGCAGAGACTCTGCCAAACACTGACAACTTCTTTCTACTATAATAATGAATTGACCTTATAATGTACATCTCTTCCTGGTTACACCCGTGGAGGTGTTACCCTTTGTGAATGTCTGTAAGTGCAAAGTGCTTTGTGGTCCGGAGGGACTTGATAAAGCTCTGTATAAGTTCAGTCCATTTACCATTTTACAGCAGACGTCAGAACGTAAATCATTTTGTTTAGGTTAAAGGGGACCACACATGCAAAATTCACTTTTTAATGTTTTTTTACTAAACTTTGGGTATTTACTTCATAAAAAAACAGTCCTTGTGCCAAAAAAATGCACCCAGTGGTTTATTTACTCTAAGTAGATTTATTTTACTGTGATGAAAACGGTTCGTTTTTGAAATAAAATGGAAGTCAATCGCGCCTGTGACGTCACAGGCGCGAGGACAACCCACCTCAAACCTGAGTCCAGCCCCTCACCTGGTTAGGCTCAACCCACTTCTGTATTAAACACATGACTGTTGTTTTTCATGATTTCATCTCATCTTTTGTTTATATGTTATTAATTTCATGTGTACAGCACTTTGTTGCAGCTGTGGTTTTTTAAATGGCTTTATAAATAAAGTATAATTGTTATTTTTATGTTTTTTAGTTCAATTTTTAGTGTATTTGCGATCTCTCCCAACGCGCCGCCGGCAAAAATTAAACGAGCATACCCCCGGCGTAGAGACCGGTTGCGACGGGACCCTCTTCTGGCGCCATGGAGCGGAGCTTCAACTGTACAGCCTTGCTGCAGCCTCGCAGCAGCCTCGCAGCAGTGAGGACCTTCCCCTTACGGATTAATTTACGGGAGACACTTGGTGAACTTTGTGTTGTCTTGACTGGAACAGCGATAACGCCCAAAGTCTCCGAGCGGAGCTGGCGAAAACCGGAAGAGGAACAAGCTAACATTAGCTTCGGATTCGGGTGGTCTAATGCTAAAAGGAGCAGCAAACTGCGGCGCGCTCAGACGGGTTTCGGTAAGTTATCTTAAGCTAGCACTAACAGTAAGTCAAATGAGTAATAAAAAAAGAGCTAATTTTAAAACAACAACACATTACAGATACTGGCTGTTACGAGGGCGTAAACAGATCTTTGAAGGGCGTGGACTTCAGAACTTCTATCAGAAACCGGTCGTTCAAAACGAAAGTTAAAACTGGCAGAATTAAAAAGGGTATAATTGATTATCTAAGAATTATTTTGTGCATTAAATTGAAGGAATAGGGTCTAGATAGCACACAGAAATAACATAAAAATTTAAAAAATGCATCTGAGGTCCCCTTTAAAGAAAGAACACATGATAAGACACACACCAACTCTGTCTGTTTTAACCTTAGGCTGAAATGATCAGAAAGTATAAGATACAATACTGAATCTAATATTCAATTAGATATTTCCTTTAGTACACTGTTTATTGTCAAACTGTTTTATTTCACTCATGGAGCAGATAAAAATAATGCAGCATATGTGTGTGTGTTGAAGCCATTGTATTGAACATGTGAAAATATCTTCACTCCAAAAGATTGCTTTTGCTATAAGCAGCAGTGACCCTGACATATAATTTTTGGATATTTTTGACTACTCCCAATTGAATGCAAATAAGACTGGAAGAAGTCAGTTCTGCTTTATATATGTATACATTTGTAAATAAATTTACTATAACGAAAAAGCTGGTGTGTTTGAGTATTCAATGCTTATGTGAATATATTCAGTAAACTATCAGTGAACAGCAAGTATGTAATGCAGAGCATCACCTTTTCTGGTTGTCCTCCATTTCAAATTAAAATACAAATATTTCTTAGTGAATGTGATCATATGGAAGACATGCTGCCAGTACACATCTACAATGAGGAATTTTTCAACCAAAAATTTGTAGTGGCATGGCAGTTTTAATTTTGACACAGAAGAATGATTTACAATCTTTACAAAGTTGCTATGACTTTTTAAACCTGAAATAAAAACAATGTACAACAAAACATAAGAGACAATTTATTTGAGACCATTTGATTTTAAATGTTGTATTCCAACAAAATTGTTTTCCTTTAGCATGTCAGCAAAAATTTGTAACAAGCCATTTACAAAACTTAACTATAAATTTATTTGAATTGAAAGTACAAGACTCCATGTGTGATCTTTTATAACAGCGGTACATTGATTTTACATTTAGGCCTACACTTTTTCTTACCATTTTGGATTTCCACATTCAGCTTGTGATTTGTTTTTTTGATTAAAAACAAGCTTCCTTCTATAATTTAGTGTGTGTGTATTTTATATGTATATACACACACACGACAATATTTATATGAAATACTCTGTTATCTACTTGTCATACATGTACATTGACAGCTCTGACAAGATGTCATAATACTGTACTTGTACCTCTGTTACATATGTATATACACACACACGACAATATTTATATGAAATACTCTGTTATCTACTTGTCATACATGTACATTGACAGCTCTGACAAGATGTCATAATACTGTACTTGTACCTCTGTTACATACTTCTGAAAGTGGGCATATTGCCTTCATTTATATAGCCTACATCAATGGTTAACACATAGTAACTCTGAATGTATACAAATAAAAATATAACTGCTATGGAAAATATCCTATAATTTCAATTTTTTACTTAAGTGTGGAAATGATGCTATGCGAAAGAAAAGTAAGTAGAGTAGGTCAACAGAGCAATAGCAAATGGGAAATTGTAAATGTATACAATGTTTAAACACATTCAGTTAAGTCAAAGTCAACTTTATTGTCAGAACTCCAATATGTACAGGACATACACAGGATTGAAATTGCATTTCTCTCAGTCCCTCAGTGCAACAGTAACCATTTCAACACTAAACACTAAACAATTAATAAACAAGCATAAAATGAAATAACAAAAGTCTAGTACTGTCCTGAGTTTTTTTGCATAGTAGTTTTTCATAGTAGTATAAAAGTATAAAAAGTTTCACCAACACCAAAACACCAACATTTAATAAACATAATCATAATATGAAATAGAGTGTAATACTGTCCTGAGTTTTTTCATAGTAGTTTTTCATAGTAGTATAAAAGTATAAAAAGTTTCACCAACACCAAAACACCAACATTTAATAAACATAATCATAATATGAAATAGAGTGTAATACTGTCCCGAAGTATAAAGTATAAAAAGTATTTCTATAAAACAAATGAAGGTTCTGGCATTTGACATTTGTAAAGAGTGACATAGCAGCATGTGGGGTTAATGTACACAGTATATGTATGAGGTAGTTGATATTTGTATAGAGACAAAGTGGCATTACACAATAAGGCTAATAAAAAGAATATATACTGTATATCAGCAGTAGTGTAGATATAAAAAGTCTAGATGTAAACAGTAGTAATAAATGTAAACAGTAGTATTAAATGTCAACAGTGAATGTAAACAGTAGTATGACTATAGGCAGTAATGTAATACAACCATTAGTGCAAATATAAGAATTAGTGCAAACTGAATGAGCACATGACCGTGAGTTGAGTGATTGACCCGTATTGATGACACAGAGTCCAGTGTTAAAAACTTTGTGTTGAGTGGTAATGTGTGAACGTTTTTTTGTGATTAAGGCAGTACAAGTGGGAGGAAGGGCAGAGCAGGCAGAGTGTTAAGCATCCTGACTGCCTGATGAACAGAGCTGTCTCAGTCTGCTGGTTCGAGCCTGGACCGAACCAAAGACATTTCATAACTGACAGTCCAGGCAGTGGCCAGCTTTACCGTCAGAGTAGTAGCGGAGGTACCCCCCTCGTCTTCCATTTCCTGTGTAGCCCACACAGTCTTTGTACACTCTCTGGCAGGAAGAACATGTTATCACAGCAAAGGGTTTTCTGTGTTCTGCCCTGTAAGATGCTGAGAATTTACTCCAGTTGACCTCCCCTGTAAATGATAATTTTAATGTAGGTAAAATGTAATTTCATGTTTTAAGTGAAAACAAGTAAAAACATCATTACCATCCAGCCATGCAAAGTGGGCCTTCTTCCTGAAAACTGGATCAGACACAATAGATCGAAACCGCTTGCAGGTCAATGCCAAAGTGAGGTAAGCAACATCTCCCTCTGTTAGGACCACCTCTTGGAGCACAGCCTCAAGTACATGCAAAGGCATCTGGAAAACACCCCAATTGTGCATTGTAAGAACATCAAAGAATGAACAACTATATGTATAAGAATTCATCTTACCTGTAAAATTGGTGGCATTTGTTGCACCTGCAAAGTGAAGACCACAAAAAAGAATTCATCTTACCTGTAAAATTGGTGGCATTTGTTGCACCTGCAAAGTGAAGACCACAAAAAACAACACACACACACACACGCACACACACACACACACACACACACACACACACACACACACCTGAAATTCACAAGTACAAGTGACAATTCTTAATTATGGATGGTGTGACCAACCTCAAGATCTGGCTGGGTTGTTCGTGCATAGGTGTGGTCATCAGCACAATGACTCTGGCAAAATACATATTTATACATAGTTTCTTAAAACCTCAAATAAAGACCAGTACCTAATTGATTCAATCCTTGATTGTTGGATCATGATTTTCTTTCAAACAAAAAACTTAGTGCAACTGTGCATGGCAAATACACTTACTAACAATTACATTTTTCAAAACTATATCTTACCTTACATTTTCTCCTGGCTTCAACCATTTCATCATTTCTCTTCCTCTTTCTCTCTCTTCGTAGCCGTTCCGTAGATCTTTCAAAATCACAAATGAAGTCTTTACAGAAATACTACCATTCATGTAATGCCATATAGAGAGGCCAATTATTGTCCTTACTTCACAGGGAAGTTTGTCAAGATAAGTATGCACCACCACCTTCGTATAGTCATCATATCCATCTGCAGATATTACAGGTCAAAGTTTTGTGACATAACATCAAACCATGAAGCACTCAATCCTGTGTGTGCCCTTACCTCAGTGAAATCAAAAGGTGCTCCCATCACAAAGTACAGTGCATACTGTTAAGAAAAATGTGATTACTTGTATACAACCCACAAAACAATACGGATATGCTGAGTGGAAGCAACTTACCATCACTACAAACATTCCACAGTTGTTGGACAGTCCTTGTTTCGGCAATCCCTGTGGAATTTAAATGAAAAACTGTTTATTACTATAACCAACAAGAAAATACACATAACTATCAATTCATGTACCTCAAGGACAAATGCTTATTTTCCCTAACATCCCTGCCCCTACAAACATCTCACCTTGACATCATTGGCAACAAATTCTGTCCATGGTCCAGAAGCCAGATGAAGACAGACCCTCTGATGTGGAATAATGCAAAGTTTTCAATGTATTAAAATAAAAGAATGATGTGAGACAGAACATGATGGCTCAGCTTTAACCCATTCCATGTGAAAAGTAAGATGCATAACAAATTTTGATATTTTGGGCGAATAAGTGTTACCCACAAATAAATTTCACAGTTACTAATGAAGTAACTGAAGTATTTTGTTACACATAGCCTAAAGTAAGATTAATGCTGAACCTTATCCTCTGGCCAACAGACCCGGACATCTGAACTCGGAACACATGCCATAACTCATTCTAATAAAACCTTAATGTTTCGATGTGGTTTTCATCTCTGAAGCCAGTTCCACAGATAGAGTCCAGGTAGAAAATCTCTCTTTGTGTAGGATTCAGAATCTGAAAAAACGTGTGACTGATGATGAAAAATACTACAGAGGAAGAAATACTGAAATGAAGTCTACCAAGTAATGCATAAAAATAAAGCTTGATAATACAATAAAATTGTTACTAACACATAGCGTCCAATGTCCAGGACGCAATACAGGAATCAGAATCCAATTCAGATTTGATGCCTGCGACTGAAATTGACACACAAAAAAATGAATATATTATCGTAAAACTGACAGCCAAAGCAGATAGTGTATTGATAAAGATTGTTCACTGGGAGATGTAGTGTTGGATCCTTTGAAAGAGGTGGAAACCAGGTTTGGACTACATGACTGTTTCCTGCAAAAACTTGAACACCCTGGACAGACGGGAACAAAAAAAAATAAAAAATTACACCTGTTCACAGTTCTCGTATGTCTTTTAATACTTTATGCTTACTTAACATCCATTAAGAAGGCTTACAAAAATTGCCGTCATCTCATGAGCACAGACTATACTCGTCTGCATCTATATGTTGTGTCT